>BGPT01002660.1:12218-55816 GCA_003297045.1 Symbiodinium sp. clade C Y103
GTCTGTGGCACCGGCGACCTCAACACCCTGGAGAGTGAGGACCGCCGGTTCCATGGAGACCCGAGCGCGGCCCGCGGGAGGGAGCGCGCTTGAGCCAAATAGCTTGAGCCAAAATGGCTTGAGCCAAAATTGGTGTTCCCTTCAAAAAAAACAGGGTGAATGTCAGGTACCTGCCAACAAATCTAGTTTTTAGCTGGTCAGTACATTTTAATAGCAAAGGATTAAAGTACTAAAGTATCTAACCCAGGTTGGCCCAGAAACCTTCTCAAACTCCGCTAAACTCCATTTCCGCCCAGTCGCGACAGGCACGTGCCACCGCCCCGGAGTTCGAGGGCATGGCAAACTGGGTGGAAAAGCCCGAGGCCTCAGCGGGATATCCCTTGGGTTCGGTGATAGAACTTGGTGACTTCGTCTACTTAGAAGTAACTTTTATGGGCATCAATGATGGTTAGTCATGGTGAATGTTATAGTTAATGCTATAGCTATGATTAAATACTATGGCTAATAATTGTTATTGATGGTTGTTAGTGGGTAAAACTATTAACTATGGGACTTTAACATCCACGCTACAAGTAGTAGCTGCAAGATGGTGCCACTTATCCAAAGCAAGGCTCTGTTGGGCTCTGTTGGGAAACCACCCTACAGTGGGTACCTAAGGTGGCAAGTGATGACTGTCCCTTAGGTATCCCCCCACTTGCGCTAAGTTAACAGACATACATAGCCACAGATTACAATTGGATTACGACGCCACTTCATAACCACGAGATGGTGGCCCCCAGTGAAATGTTTATGGGTTTATGTTTCCCCTATTGCAGGAACTAGTTCGATCTATCTACCACCTTGTAACTCCCCATGGCTCGTAGCTGATTATTAGCAGGTGGGCTTCGAAATTCGAATGCAGTTCCTCAATAAATCAGAGAAGCCACAAGTTGGAGGGGAAATGAAACGAATCCTTCATATTCTACTTTTCCAGATCTAGAAAATCAGCCAAAATTGCGGACTTCATTTACGGCAACATCATGAATTCTCAGTTGGGATTTATAAATCCATTAACTACAATGGTCATGGTTGGTGTTTAATCCATTTATAAATCCATTAACTCTCAAATGGTTGGAGTTGAATATATCCAATATATTTATGTTGGTTAATCCATTTATATATCCCCCAAATCAACCCAAGTTCACTGTGCATCAACGCGATCGAAACCGCTGAAACCCCGATGCATCGCCTCCCAAACCATCTCCTCCGCGAAAGGTGAAACCTGAAAGCGCGTGCGAACCACCTGGCGCGCGGAGTGCGGCAAGTTGAGCGAAAGGACTGCGGTGGTGGGCTACCCCTCTTAGAAACATCGCAATATGTGTATGTATATATATATATATACACACATATATATATATATATAATTATATGTATTATATATACATATATATATATATGCATGTAGGTGTGTATATATATATATATATGCATGTAGGATCATGTGGGTATGTATGTGTGTGTTGGGATGTGTGTGTGATTTAATTGGGATATCATCATCTGGGGTAGGAATGATAGTTAACGAGGTATGTATAGTATCCACGTTTACTGTACTCTGACCGGACATCATTTATCGAATTTTGAGGGGAGTATATAGTGGGCATGGATTAGCCCAACAATATTGACAAATCTGGAAAAAATGTATCCATGGGTCCTCATTCCTCATCGCATCTACTTTGGCCGCTTTGGCAGCAAAGGCGGCAACTATTTCCAGAACTTCAGACAAACAATGGCAAACAGCTTTTTTTCGGGGGGGCAAGCCTCCTAGATCTCCTGGCATGAGAACTTGTGATGTGCTTGCAGCTCCAACCCTTCCCACACCCCTTGCTGCCCTTGCTCACTATTGGCCTGCATCAAGTCACAAGTTGGAATAAACACCAACTCCGGCTATAAAATCAGCAAATATCCCATTGTATCCATCATATCCACTACATCCATTAGATCCCATTATATCAAAAACTAAGCCCCATATCGACCCATATTAATCCATTACATCTTCTTACACTTACCAGCTCTGGATTTATCATCACGACGTTTCACCTGTTACTCACCCATGGATCCGAACTCTCTTGGATTGGATCATCCCCGGTCCCGAACATCCGCATCTTTGTATATCTTTGTGACTCAACCCCCCCATTTGGATTGAACATAGACATCTGAATCCTCGTCTTCATGTTTATGTTTGTTTGTGCCTCAAACTTTGAAGGAATTTTGACTCCAAATCCCTCACCTGTTGGGCGCCATTTCCCCATTTTCGTTGCTTCCCATCCCCCGGTGCCACCTGGTGCTGGTACCAGTCGTACTGCCGTGGTGGGCGTCCCACCAGACCCAGCTGCCAGGTGGGTTCACGGTCGAAGTGACGACACAAGCGGAGCAGGCTGCGGAAGGTGGCCAGATGCGGCCGACCCATGGCAGATCTATCGATACTTGGAGTGATTTTCCAAGGAAATCTATGGGAAACTCAGGTTTTTTTGGGGCCGTTGCCAATTTCGGCTTCAATTCTGGGAGGCTTGTGAATGGTTGGAAGGTGGTGGAATTGGAAGGGCGCTCTGATTTCCAGATAGTTCCAGCAAGATGGATGTGTTTTTCATCGAGCGTAACAAATATCACCAGTGTCAAACCTACCCAGATGCCTGCAATGTGTATGGCTACATGGGCAACACGTGGGCGAAACCCAACTTGGAAAGTGTGGTGGTGATATCATCCATCAAATGGCCACTCTTGGAACTTCTGGGGTCATCCCAGTATCTGTATAGCTCAAGAGGTGAACTCTGATGTAAGTGCAATTTTGCGACTGTGGATGGCTATGGTGTTTTTTCTTCCATGTGCAAAACCTCTGCAAGTCTAAAATGCAAAAACCTTCAATGTCCATTTCTAGAACATCATTTCCAGGGTTCATTTTTGTTTCCATATTTCCATATATGTCCATCTTAGTTGATTGGCCCATCATTTCCCAGCTGATTCACAGGATGGATTCCGACGCTCATGCCCTGGCGTGGCTAGTTGGACTCTAAGCCGCCGTTCGGAACGGCTGCGGAAGCGTCTGGATTGCATGAACCACCCGAGAGACCTTTGCGTCTCAAACAAGTCAAACAAATGAACATCAAACAGAACGAATTCTGTCCACGAGCATCTCTATTGGTTTCGTCTCGCGATCCACAAAAACGCATTTCGCGTTTACGCTTTTGAAAGCACCAACCAAGAACAGAAACTAGTCATTTTTGGGAATGTGATTGGGCATAGCTTAAAAAATCGATCCCAAATGGGGACCTTGGGTTTCCATTGGGGCCCTGGGTGATTGATCGTAGACTGTATATATATATATATAAGTGCTTTTCGCTGTATCCAGGGGTCGTTTCATTGCATTTGGGTCCCACATGTCCCTGAATTGAAGTGGACATGAGGGAAAATTAGATCGAATCAATTATGTTTGTTCACCATGACTTGCCTGGTTGCTATTTGATCTGCAAGTAGGCATTATGCAAACCAACTATGCAAACACATTCTGAAAGTAGATATTATGCAAACCTATTGTGCAAAGATATTATGCAAACACATTATGCAGACTGCAGACCCAATATGCAAACCTATTCTGCAAGTATAGATATTATCTGCAAACCTATTATGCAAACATATTCTGCGAGAAAAACTAGTGGCGCAGATTGTCACTGAGACCTTCGGGGTCGTGTTTTCTTAGTAAAACCTGGCTCTTCCTCAAACGTGACCTCTAGGGTCTAGAGGTCGTCCTTGAAGATATTCTGCAACTGTACTGGGCATTGATCTAATCTGGCAGAATGCTTGATTTTGAATGAAAACATCAAAATTTGAAGTAACTCATGGCTCACAGATATTCTGCAGATATTCTGCAAATGTTTGCAGAGTATCAATGTAACCATGTTGAGTGTGCAGAATATCCCCAAAGGTGACCTCTAGGGTCTAGAGGTCGTCTTTTAGTGGCTCCGGGTTTTAGATCAAAAAACGTGACGCAGAATGTCTCTGTAGCCTACTCTAGGGTCCAAGGTGGCCCCCGCAAAATATCTCAAAGGTGACCTCTAGGGTCTAGAGGTCGTCTTCGCAAAATATCTGAAGGGCTCTATGGTCTCGTAGGGTCTAGAGGTGGTCTCCGCAAAACAAGCAGGTCCCTGGGCTGTGTTTCTATTTTGTTATTGCCATGCAAGCACTGGATCAGTGTTGCCTGGAGTTTACAAACCCCATCAAGATCCAAAAACATCAAAAAAAAAGTATAATTTGATTGACAAACCACGCTTTCAGGACCCAAATATCACGAAAGGGCACCTGGATATATCGAAAACTACTTATATATTATATATATATATATTGGGATAGTTGTGGCATGTCATGGCTTACCAAATGATTGAATCAAAGGAACTGCACCCACAAGTAGGCAATCTCATTCCCACAACCGGACAAAAAACGCCTATGATTCATGGGGCAGCAAATACTTTATAATCTCTATAGTTATCTCACAAACCAACTTTGCCTAGGCAGTGTACGAGTACCACCAAATACCAGGGTTTCTGGTGCTTTTTCTCCATTAAACCAACTGGTTTGACATCGACGAAGGTCAACTGAACATCGTTCAGCAAATCATACCAGCGCGATACCGGTAGCAAGCAAATAGTAAGGGCACAAGTTCAGCCATGAAACAATCGCGTTGTTTGTTTCAACCAACCCAAGTGGAGGGAAGGGTGCTACTTCGGGTCATCAGTCTTTTTTTCTCTCCATGGCCCTATCTGGAATTTATCCTACCACCTTTATTAACATTTTATAACATAGATACTGTATATGTACGGAGACACATATCTTTTGATTGTCATGAGAGCAGTTTCCAAACCCTCACCAATGGCAAAACTACTGGTTGCAAGCAAAAGGGATTCCTGGGATTCCCACGGATTCCCACTGCATGTTGCTTGCCTAGGGTCTAGATATACATAGATAATCATAGATATATTGTACATATAGGATGAATTTTGCTTCTTAATCTTAATCTTTTGATTATTAAATGTGTGTAACAACTCTACATGAACCCAGTTATATCGTCTTACAGCCCACTTACTAAGTTGATGATCTGGTGACCCCACTTTTTTTTCTTCCGAACCGTGGCCAGTCGGTATTTTTTGCAGCCTTCCATGGTAGTGGAGTCTCTGCTGCCACGAATTGGACGGCAAGGATGGGGCGACGAATGGTGGCAACCAAACAGTCATGCAATATGCTGGAAAAAGTGATATTGTCCGTTTTTTTTTTTTGCAGGTTACCCTCCGGTAATTAACACATCTGCGGAACATATGGATGAACATGGACCATGTGGTTCAATGATTTACCTATGAAGAATGATGATGTTCCATAGCTATGTCAAAATACTATAGGTCACTGGTTTGACTACTTGTTTGACAGTGGCTTATGAACCAACCCTTGTAACCATGTTAATGTATCAATATGTATCCTCTGAACAATCATTTTGGGTTTATGGATCCTGGACGTTAGGGATGTCTACATCACAGTTTGCACGATGTCTACAACCAGAAATGGCTTCATATGAGTGGGTCAAGTCCTTGGGAACGGTGAAAAATGGGCTGGTGAGCACGCCAAACATGGTTTCATGAAACACACTTGGGTTCACAACATGTTGATCCAAACCCAAGTCGTTTGGTGTGAGGCGCAACGACTTGGGTTTCCCGCGTTGTGAGCTCCAAACGGGTTGGGGAGTGCTGTCTTGATTTGTTTAGACTCTAGAGCATGTCATAAGAACAGACCTGCATTAAGTTATTAAACCCTTCGGTAATCAATCAAACATGGCAATGGATTATCCCCCTTTTGTAAACGACTCTTCGATTAGTACACCTCCATTTATTGAGATATTCCAGCTAGCCACGATTGATTGCCAGAAGGTATCAATGATTACAGGTGTCAATCAGTAGAAAATGTCTAATCCATTGTTTCTTCTGACGTCTACCATCCGGTTGTTCAACATAGCTATGGAAAATGGTCCATAGCTATTTTACCTTTGTCTACCTGTAAACAATGGAGATTTCCATAGCTATGTCAAATGACCAGAGGGTATCACTGAACAGGTCTCCCATCATGAATGATTCAGGCTCTACGGTGGCAAACTGGATGAAGGGACACCAAACACACACTGAACTTAAGCATATTGATGTGATAAAGCCACTAAAAAAGATCTACCATTTGCGGTATGGTGAAAAAACAGCCCAGAAAACATGGTGAGAGTTGTGTGTGACAATGTTGTGTGTGAGAGAGTTGTGTGTGAGAGAGTTGTGGGTGAGAATGTTGTATGTGTGAGAGTTGTATGGAGGGAGGACGCGGGAGGAGGCGGCGGCGGAGAGGCGGGAGGTGCAGAGCAAAAAACAAGAACCCCAGACAATGTTGTGGGGAACAACCCAGAAAACATGGTGATGACTTGGTTTTATGGTTTATCATTATACAAATGTTTATCAAATTCAGCCTAATTTACTTTCTAGTAGGGCAACAACCCCAGGCATCGCTGGCGCAGCATCCGTGCCAAAAAGGGCTGTCCACCGCGCTGTTCTCAGCGGGGCTTTCAACAGAATGTCTCAGGTGAGATGGACCGGTGTCATGGCAATCTCATGTACATCTGTAACAATACGTATATTGTATATATGTGCAATGATGTGCATGTGTATATATTAATATTTATTTTGGAAAATATGTATGAATTGAATATATATATATATATATATTGTGAATACATATACAGTGTATATATATATATATATATATACAGCTGTAACAGTTACTGTAAAAGGTTGATATAAATTGGTGTCCAAAAATGAAAAGCACTCCTCAAATGGCCGTTCCCATTTCAATGGGAGAATGATGATATATGATTTGGAGCTATCATGCCCCACCCAACATTTAGAGCTAATCACTGCTTATCATCAACAGTGGGAATTCGACAAGAAACCACTGTGTTGAACGGTTGAACCAACAGAACATGGTGATTTAGCCAAACAATGAAAAGGGTTTGAGCAACGAACTTGTTTTGACCAGCAAAGATGCAAACAAAAAAAATACTTTACTTCGAGTGATCCACCATGAGACTTTCTTTGGCATATAGTGTGATACAGGAAAAAAAAACAGGTTCAGGATCATAATATCATAGTCAGTATAACGACGGGAATGTGGTTGTTTCTTCCCGGACAAACACATACCCTTGGAGATCTGCAACATCTACTCTTGGATTTTCCATTTTCTGATACGGAGAACCCAACTCTTGGACATTCATCATGGTTGAGACCACCATGTCAATGATGATTAAAATGGATACGGCCCCAAAACATAAATGAGGTGTTGATGGTCTATTACGACTGCTCGTCTTTAGGATTTTCGAATGAACGTGAACAAAATAACAAACAACGGCCCTTCTCAACTATTCAACTGTTTAACTTTGTGTGTCAAACCGTTCATCCTCTCACCAGGCATTCAGGCCCAACTTTCCGGGCCAAAGATAAACGATACAGGAACCTTACGTTCCAAACAGGCGAAGTGCCTTCAGTTGTCAAGACCTGTGCGAAGAAGACATCATGTGGATCTTAATGGTACGTGGGGCTGCAGGACATGTTGATGATCTCATGAACGCCTTCGCAAGTCAGCTATGCAAAAAAGTGCGCCTCATTAATTGCTCGCGGCCACAGCCTTGTCTACGCGAGCGATCTCCTGACAGCCGGTGGTCCACCAGTGTCAACTGACTGGTGGAAATGGATCCCGTTTCAATCTCTGCAGAACATGATGCAGCTTGACATCAGGAATTTTCAGGGTACCATCCAAAGGATGTGCAGAATAGATCGACAAAGAAAATCCTAAGAATGTATATATATATATATGTATTTTGCATGCTCACCTTTCTCCAATCTTTGGGTGCACTGTTCGGAAATTTGTGCATGTTTTGGCTCACTTGACCTCCCCATCGAAAAAGGCTTCGAAACTGACACGCCTGACATTATGACATCTTCTAAACTCTCCGGGGGATCTCTCCAAGGCGCTCTCAGCACCTGTCCTTGGAGACAAAGACACGAAGATCAACGACATCCTGTCACGAAACGAACGAGATCATTGGAGAATACCCATGGGCTCCTACAAGTAGGTTGTTCAACAAAAGCCTGCAACCATGCCCGGGAAGGTCAAAAAGTTTGGACACGACAGTTGCACAAGTGTTCAAAAAATAACCATTGCTTTTGAGCACATATTGCCATTTGCCTAGACACCCTGGTGTAAACATACAAAAAAGATGTGGAGAACCCCTGGTTTCCCCTTCGGAAAATGATCTACCAATGGTGGGTTTTCCACATCTGAGCACGGCATGTCTTATCCCCATATGAGCTTTCATGGCCAATTTCAGATGCCCTGCAATGCCCTGCAATGCCCTGCAATGCCCTGCAATGCCCTGCATATATGCACCTATATATATAGATAGATATATTTCATAGATATATAGATATATATATATATACAGTATATGCATATGCATATATACTATACAAATGTGTAACAGTACACACATGTGTATAAAGCAAATATATATATATATATATACTCATATGGGATCAGTACTACGTATACATATTTATATACATACATAATCATACATATGTATATGTGCCAAGTATACCTAATTATAGCAGAACATGAAGTTTTATCATGTGCCCATCAGTCAGCTGATTTGGTTGTACACCGCATGTTCATGGGTTGAACCCTTATTTGTCCTCGTTTAATTCGATCTAAAACGATCAAATCTATTCTATTCCCACTCCATTACATGTGCATTGATCGCTGATTGTTGATTATATATACCTCTCTTCTGATGGTAAAGTGCCCCATTTGTCCCAGTGTCAACCCTGGTGATGAATTAATTACATTTAATTTACACACTATCAAAATTGGTACCCCTCAATGATCAACAGCTTGGGTTGATGTTACAAATTGACGGATTGGGTGGCTGCTTGCATAACACTCACCAACTGAATTCTTGAATCCCTATGTTTCTTGTGGTGAACTCGGCAAGTTTGAAGGTCCCCACTTATATAATGAAACAATAAGTTTGCTATTTTGAAGCTAGTATGGTGAAATTCACCGTTTCTCCCTCAAATGTCCATTTCTGCGGATCAAATCTCAATGCTGCTGGTAAATTCACCATTTTTGCGAATCTGATTGACATGGTTTTCTGCTTCAATTCCAATCTTACCTGGTTAAACAAGATTCAATTCCAAATTTGCCAGGTTTTTTCGCATGTTTTCAGGTTCAATCCCAGTTTTACCTGGTGAATCCCTCAAAAATCCATGGCGAAACTCCGTTCCGCCGCCTTCACCGTGGCAGGACTTTGGCCCCGGAACTGCAACACGGTCTCCACGAAGTCCTCCAGCGACAGTTCGGCCGTGTCGCGAAAGACGAAATCCGCCTCCGGGGGCAGCTTCCGGAGATGTTGGGTGGAGATGTTGGGACAAAAATGGACAAAATCATCGTAAATTGGAAACATAAATGTGGAAAAAATCGTGGCACGTGGTTTAATAAGGAATGGAAAAATGATGGGAAAATCGAGACAATCTTTTTTTTTTTGATATAGAATGTTGTGAATTTCATAGGGGCAATGGAGGTAAAAACATCCAAACATGGGGCTCATATGTAGGGACAGGTTGCAACCATATGATGTTTGGTGAACTAAACATATGAACTGAACTTGGGTGGTTTTGATTAACCAAAATCATCCATGTCTGTAGCATATCAACCTGCATTTGCGTACCAAATGTCACCCACATGATTGAAATTAAACAGGTCCAGGCATTACTTTGTACGTACTAACAGGTGTTCCAGGAGAGGATATCAACCAACCACAATTCTAGATATACTAGATTCTTGGTCGACTGGGATTGTATCGGGATAGTGCTGTGGTGTTGCTAGCACATTTGCCAATATAATATAATTCTAATATGTCATGGGACCATCATTGCACTATCCAAATCGATTAGCCGCTGACTAGCTTTGCAAAGCCAATTTACCAAGGAAAGGGCCCAACCCAAGGGTCAAAGCAAAGTGCACTACAACAGAGCACGGCGTCAGCATATAAATGGTACGGTACTGGTATTAAATAGTTGTGCTTGAGTTGAGAATGGACAAGTAATGAGAATGAATGAGATGATCTAGTGTCCGGCAGTCCAAGCAGAGTAATTATGGAAAATTAACCATTCCAAGCAATCTATGATCTTCTCGGCAAACACGGTGGATTTTCCATGGCAGTGAGGCTATCAATGATTTCAGGCCACCGGGGCTTTCCACGTTTAGGCAGGGTGTGCAGGTTCCGAAATACACCAGCGCCAACGGCGAGCAAATGGTGATGAGTCTGGGTCAAAAATCGGGCACCCCAATCTTGGACTGAACATTACCAAAATCTATGGATCCCAAGTCTTCAATTTGGACCCATGGCCGCTCAACCTTGGCAGCTAAAAGGTTATGCACAGTCTTGCCAGTGAAACCTGTACGAAAGCATGGCCAAATGATGATGAACCCGAGTGATCACACTCCATGCTGACGAGGCGCATAGTCTACTAAAGCCAAGACATTCACACCACCTTCATACCTCAACAGGGGCTATGCTCATGAAAAGGCCCAGCCACACCAGCACCAAAATCTCTTGAATGGGTATAGTTTTTTCAGGTCGGTTATTCCAATTTTGATCCATCTAACAACCGTTGGCCACCAATGGTTGTAGGGTTCGCCCTCTGCTACCTTTATTTGGCAATGGAACATCTCAATTTTAGACGGGAACCATCTTCCAGAAAGCTCCATAACCAGGCCAAATGAACAAGGAAAAGTCAAAAAGCTCATGCATTGCCTGCTAGAGAGCATCCAAAAAAGGGCAGCTCCTCACATGACTCCAGCTGAATGGCAAAGAAAGGATGTATGTCCCTTCCATTTCCTTCTATGAACCAAGTTGTGCCAAAATCTAACCATTGTTTACGTGACCACTATCTTGACCTACTATTTTCAATGGTACGTCTCCCGCTTTCGGCTGGATCAAGGAGCAGCTTCCTCACAGCTTCTGGATTTTGAATCCTGAGGTGATGATGAATAGTGAGGAGGAGGAGGAGGAGGAGGACGGTGAATAGTGGTAACTATGGCAAAATGCCTGTAAGACAACAGTGCAGTAACGTAGAACGGTGGCTGTAAGCCATGAATGTAGGGAAAACATATGGAATCATATTGAAAACATATGGTATAAAATATGGTATATAATGCATCTTGATTTGATTAATAGTGCTATATGTCTATATGTATAATTATACACTATATATTGTTTATGTGTCTGACATGTATTGATATGAATCTTGGCAGCTGCCTCATCAGTGGCATGTCTGATGGCACGTCTGGTGGGCTCCAACCATCGGTTTTCTGGATTGGGTTCTTTGTATCAATCCATGGAACAAATATGTACATATATATATATATATAGTGTCGTTCCTGGAGACCCAAAAAAAACAAACCGCTTGTTTGCAGGGTCAAACCAACTGCCATGTAGCATCGTGTGCCCCCCTCTAAACTTGTTTCCTCTCCCTCTTTATCCCACTTTTTGCTGAAATCGGTTTGGCTCACCTGACCACACCTGCGCACAGATCAAAGATTTGCTGAGCAAAGCTTCATATGTGCAAACTCCACAGCTGTCACCGTCTGGTCATGATTCTCGTCGGTGAGGTTCACCTTTGGCCAGCCACGTGGGCGAGAATGATCAAGCGGAACCGCTGGAAGGGTGTCTGGAAATGGTATACACCCATCAAATAAATGGGAAGGACATGGAAGGACGGAAGTACCATGATTATCATGATTGACCGTCAAATGTCAAGATATCCTATTCTCAGACAAACCCATTTGACGCAATGGGTAGTATTGACCGTACACATGCAGGAATCTATTCTCCCATGAGTAATCCGAGTGTTGTGCACGAGCGCGCGCGCTGCATTATATTCCAACATATTCCAACATATTCCAACATATTCCAAGGCTGCATTAAGGGGCCCAGCAAAACAAATGCCTTTACAGATTCCTCCTCGAACATTGTCCCATCGAAGCATTTCAGGATTGTACAAACAGTTTCAAGCTCTTCCCCCCTCTCTAACAGGACATGCCATTTAAACAGGCCATAGCACGCCATAAAGTATGCCAACTCAGTTTTTAAATGGCATGATTCCCACCAACCAAACAAGGAGTCCGTCACAAAACCGCTGATTCTGTTCGCAGCATCATCCCCCATTTTATCATTGTCTCAAGGATGAACTATTCACATTCACCCATTGGTTTCCTGAAAAAAAAACATCAGCGCCCATTCTTCTTTGTTGAAATCAATGAAAACCATCCGTCAATCCCCACTTTAATTGGTATAATGAAACATGTTAGATCGCCTAGTTGGTCTACCTGGAAGTTTCAGCAGCACTCAATCTCAAGCATGATCTCATCCCAAAATGGAGGAATTCCCTGGGCATTTTCCCTCAAATCCATCCAATCTCAGCGCCATCTCTCCTCATCTCTCCGTTCAGGTTCAGATCCTATATCTTCATCCCACTTTTGCCAGATTTGCTAAAGATGGCCTCCAAAAAAAAGTAAAACAACACTCCCTATAGATTGCCGTGAAATACGGTGGGCGTAGCCAATCGGAAAATGTAAAAACAACTCCGACTCATCAAATGTTCCAGGGGACCACATCAGCAATGTCCCTCTTGAGCATCTTCAGACTCTGCTCCTCCTGCTCCATCTGAGCAGTGGTTCCTACCACGTCCACCATAACGCCTGTGAGCATGTTCCTTGGAGCTTGAGGACACTGCACCCAAGCTAGCAAATGATCACCGCTATATAACCAGTGATATCACTAATTGTGATGGTATCATGTACATGATAGTCCTTGAAACATGATTCTTTGATACCACCAACCTTGAAATTCATTGAGACCACCAGTGTTGGGATGGGAATAAGGTACTATATATATATATATGTACATATATGATATTCACGTAGACATGTGGAAGCCAGAGTGAAGCCGGTAGAATCGATCCGAAAGGGTCAACTCATGAGGACGGTATATGATGCAGTTCACAAGCCCCATGTAATGCACAACAAGTCTACCACCACTTCTTTCACAATGATCAATGACAAATTGTGATTGGAAAATGTCTGTGGGCATCTACACATCTTGATCATCTAGCTGGAGATCAACCCCCAGACCGTCCCCACAAAACTGAGCCTTTCGGAGATCGACAGTTTTGGATCTATGTTCATCCCCAAAATCAGATCCATGCAAGGTAGTGCCCTAGCCCCATGAGCTAAGTTGGCTTATAATTCCAACATATTCCAACACGTCTATGGTAGATATTATAGTTAGTCGGGGTCTATAAATCAACTTAGAACTGGCACCACCTTTTACTTTCCACACTTTGAGGAGCATTTTTTTTGTTGGCCCCAGAAGTCCTAATCTTCAGAAATTCATGAGCGATGCACCAGTGCGGACGAGAAACATGAGAGTCAGGGAACCTGGCAACGAAAACATCGCAGAAGTTCATGAAACGGGCTATGTATATGGTATGATTATGTAATAAATATGTATACTGTGTATTATGTATGTATATATATATATATACATATGATTATATATGAAGCATACATGTAGAGAGAGAGAGAGAGAGATGGTCTGAAAAAAACAAAAAACAACAACTTGAGCTTAGTTTGGGGTGTCCTAAGCATCATTTTTGGTGAGGTCGTTGTGAGGTCGTTCTATCGGAAATTGGGTCCCATTCCAAGTTGGAATTAATTGTCACGTTTTGCCACTGCCCCTCCCTCGAAAAGGTACCAACGAAAAGTGGAGCCCCCAAGATAGGGTATCAAGTCGCTTTGTAACTAGGCTATCTGGCATTTATGCTTTAGCTCTTCTGGTCGATAGATCTAACGTGAGCTCAGCTTACACACCAGTTTAGGAATTGTGGTTATACATTACCAGATGGGTAAACGGTAAAGCATACATAACTTACCACACCTTTCCTGCACCCTCTGTAAAAAAAAAACAGGCAAGGGAAACTGTTCCTGATATCTAAAGGGGTGTATCATGTATTATCATATGTAGAGACAGTATGCATTGCTTATTGCCAACAGGATCCAAAAGGTAGTTAAATGATGTCAAATGCACATAGGGCCCTCGTCCATTCTCAGTGTGCCAGTTCCTGCACCCTGCACTGCGACACAGTCCCGCGCCGACCGGAACCTGCCTAGGAGTTGATAGGTCAACAGAATGAGGAACGAAGGCGGGTCAATGTAAACCATGGATGTGATATAGTTGGTATCGAATCCTTGGCGCTTCAGATGGTTCACCACACAGGTATGGAGTCAATGGGCTGCATTTTTGAGACAGGACATGCAAATTTGAAATGGTTGAAGGCAAAGCATATCTAGCACGCAGCTGCGCATGCTTTACTAGAAAGGTGTTGAAAATACCAAAACCATCCAAAACCCTCTGACAAATATCTGCCCGGATTGTGTGTTGAATTTCAGCTGGCTTGTCGTGACCCATTTCAGGCGGCATCCAATTAGAACCAACCAAGCTGGCAGCTGAACGTGGACTGAACAAAAGGCGCCGTGATTGATAGCATCCTTTTCTGGTCGAATTGGGGGGGTATCGCCATGTTTGCCACAATCCCAGGCCATATTTCAGGTTAAAAACTGCCAAATTCCGAAGTGCCACAGATCATTGTCTGTGACTTGCTCCTTTGTGGTCGCTGTAATGATGCTACCAAGGAAATTGTATTAATTTTCCGCATTGCATAGCATTTTTTGGGTATACCATATTTTCTGACAGATCTACAATCTATCCATGTAGGTCGGGGTTGTTTTCATCATCCTGGTCGTCAGTGTGGTCCCTTTCATCAGTGTTGTCATTGTGGATGTCATCAACGTGACCTTGCTACATTGACCCCCCAAAAGACACATTCAAATAGGGATGATGATGAGAATAATTTACAAAAAAAAAAAAACATGTTTCTACTAATAATACGAAACAATTGTATATAACAGTGTGAATAACAGTCATCATATCTCATTATATTGTCATATGTCGTCATATGTCATCAAATGTCATCAAAAAAATCAAATGTTATCAAATGTCATTCGGTTTCATCAGATGTCATCACATGTCATCAAATGTCAAAAAGTGTCATCAAATGTCATCATCACCATCCTCATCATCATTAAAAAAAGTAAAGTAATAATAACAATCATCATCATCAGCAGCATCAGCAACAGTGGCATCATCACCCTCATCCTCATTCCCATCATCGTCTTCATCATCATCGTCACCATCATCATCATCATCATCATCATCATCATCATCATCATCATCATCATCATCATCATCATCATCATCATCATCATCATCATCAATATTCATGATCATGATGATCATCATCATCATCATCATCATCATCATCACCATCACCATCATCATCATCATCATCATCATCATCATCATCAGCAGCAGCAGCAGCAGCAGCTGTTGCGATATCATTACCAGTGCCATGATCGTTGCAGTGAGTATGCAAAGGCCTATACAAAGGCAACAAGGTGCTTCAAAGATCTTCAAAGCATCAACCAAACACCTTTGCATCCTGAAATCAAACATCAAAGCTATCCCAGAAGAGCCTACGAAACAGTCCCTCCATCCGACCCAGCCAGAGCATCCGCAGAGGGTCTGCATCAGCAAGAAATTTGTAGCAGTTGGCACGTTGTCAAACTTCCCCGCACCAATCTCTTTATTCCTTGGCTCGGAGCAAGACACATCCCAATGAAAATCAATGAATATGTACTGGAGACTGGGGCACACTTTATTTCCAATGTCAGCGTTGTCCCACATCAAGACCTGTCGGTTCATACATGCCCTTCAAAAAAAGGACATGATTAGCAGCTTCTGTTGCCCCGTGTCTGAACAACAATGCCAATCAACCTGTACCATGGTGTAGCCAGTTTGAAAAAAATAGAAATCACTAGGTTTCCATAAACTGGGTTTTCCAACTGGGTTTTCCATAAACTCGAAATCACTAGTCTACCCTTAATCAACCACCACTGGGTTTTCCATGGCCACTCGACCGCCGTGTTAACGCGCCACCAGGCACTGAAGCAGCTGCACCATGGCCACCGCAAAGGTGTACGTCACCAGGATCAACAGGATCAAGGTGGTGCACACAGAGCGAACGCCCTGGCGGCACAATATGGCCAGGTTGGGATGACTGGTGCAGATCATTGGAATATTCTTGGATGATGTCATATGAATATATATTTATATATTATATATATCTTATCATTTCTGACATTTAGTATCATTTAGTTGCATTTTAACATCTTTTATAGCGATATCAGACTTTTTACCTAGTGGTGTTATTTGGTGAACACAGTGGTTTTGTTGATACAGTCAGAAAGTTGGACTTTTTTCGGATGGTCTCCATGGTTCACCCCAGCGCCAAGCCTGAAACATGCCATGCACCAAGATCATCAGCTCGGGCACGGAACGGAACAAGCGTGACATGCGAAATGCGCGCGTGATACGAATCCTCGGATGGATGGGGATGGCGGTTAGGGAACAAGGGCTAAAACTGTGATTTCTTTCACGTTGTCTCCATGGAATCAAAAGGTAATAAGTCATTATAGGATCAATGTATCCAAGGTCTGCGTTGCATCATCAATAGTTCGACATCCTTGGGTCAAACTGTGTGAAGTTGTGATCATATGAGTTGCCTGGGATTGAGACCTTGCAGATGCAGCACTGTGACAAATATTGACTAATATTTCATCAGGACTGGCGTCATACCCAACGGAACCACGCACACAAACATATACAATATAATTATAATATACAATGTATATAACATTCCTCCATCTATGACCTTGTAAACCCAAAAAATGACCCATCAACACCCATCAACACCCATCAAGCTACGAGATGCTACGAGTACCCTTCACAACGTCCCAGCCTAAAAAAAAATCCATGCCCCACGAAAATGCGCTAGCGTCAGTCGTAAGCTTCGCAAGGCGGGACTGATCCCGTGATAACCAGACCTTCTGGCACTTTGACCCGTCACCAAATAGATGACTTCAGAACCCCAGGTCTCAATCGACATGGTCACCTTGGGGCATGTCACCGCGAAGCTGTGCGGAATATCTTTGAATTAAGATGAATCAAGATGTTTTGTCAGGTTCTCTACCTACTTGGGATTCATCTGCTACTCAAAGAAAACATGGATAGCCCTTTCGTCCCAAAAGAAACTGATCTGGGGGTATGATTCTAATTTATTCTAGTGCAGCTTATCCGCCATTTAGAATTATTGAAAGTCAATGCAGACTTGGTGGCCTGTTGATCTCCTGCTCACTTACCTAACATAAAGATAGATGGTACGTTGGTCAGCCAAAACCAAATTCAACTAATTAAACATGATGGCATAAAGAGATACAGTAAAAACAACTATATAGTGTGGCAAACCCAATCATAAACCATCCCAATATCACCAAAAACATGGGTGTTATAAACTATAAACTCTTCAAGTTTGGAGGTTTATTAGGTTTGCCACATTATCAATTACCACATTTACATAGATTTACCACATTACAGGTACGTCTACTATGGGAAGTTTCATACATTTTTCATACCCAAAGACTAATGCCAAGACCTTGATCCCCAGCTCCAGCCAAGGGGCTGCTAAGAAGAGGTCAAAGAGAAAGGAGCAATCACCTGAGCAATCATTCAATGGATTGGTTTAAGGGAAAATCTACAGGAAACCATGGTTTTTACCATCAATTATAGGGTTTTCCTGTAAATTTTCCCTTAAACCAACCCTGAGCAATCATCGAACTTTTAAAAAGTGATTGCTGGAGACCTCTGAAAAACCAGTTTAAGTCTTGCCTTTTTTTGTAGTTCGGAGATGTTCGGATGCAAGTATTTAAAAGTGGTAGCAATTCCCAAAAGGATTCCAAAGGGTAGAAAACGTCATTTATCACTAGTAGGATTTGACTTGTATATGTTTTTTGGGGTTGATGCCATTTATAGCTACATATATAGGATCTCCAAAATAGTTCAGACAACTCAAACTAGTTTGAGATAATTCTTGGCGATAAATGTTTACAATACTTTTGTTCGTGTGAACACAGCAAAATAGATCAAAATAGTGGGAAACAAGGTTCTGATATTCTCGAATGGCAGGCTTCTAATACCAATCATCAAAAGATTCAAAAGAACAACAGGGCCTGATGCCCCCATGCCCGGAAATGCAAGCATCTTGCCCCTCAAATTCTGGAAGTTCAGACTGTTTCGCTGTTGCAGTGTCACAGCTGCTCTACGCTGCAGTTTGAAGTTTCGTGGCAAGTTGCTGAGGGCATTGGAGCAAACTTCACATGCGAACCAGCGGATGGTGATTTCAACGCAGAAATATGCCTCAGTCGAGGCAAATGAGAAGTGGAGGAGATCTCCAGGGTTCAGGATAGAAGTCACTGACCGTGGGACCTGGGCTACCGCATGGTGACAACAACGATGAGTGAAGGGAGCGAGAAGGCAGTCTAGCAGGTTGTTGTCTCGAGGATCCTACTGTTCTGCTTCCCTGCTGCACCGAACTTGCTTCTGACGCACAGGCACGCAAATGATGTTGTCCACCGCCAAAAAAATGTAGCCATATTCGCTGTCTTGTTTGTTGTAGTCGGTGTCAATCGCAATCCATGCCGTGCTCATCAACACCTGAGCTGCCAACTCCACAAGACCAGCTCCATCTCACTGAAAACGCCACCGAAAATTCCAGCTCCAATGACAGTTTTTTTTTGGATAACCACCCCTGCCACTTCGAACAAAAAACTAAAATAAGATATAGCGAAGTAACAGAAAACAACAGCAAAGCAACTTCTAGCCACAGCTCTGCTGAAAATTCTGCCGAGGATCCATAAAGAGGGTGAGATTTTTGAACCACGCGCTGCGTGCGATGTGGGACCAGCAGCCCTTCTCGGCGTAGAGCTTCTCGGGGTCTTGGGCCTGGTAACGGGATGCTCGGAATGGATGATGATCCCCAATATATTGGGATAAATCCCTATCATCAACCGGGGTTGAGCAGCCGCTGCTATGTTGGCGAAGTTGGTAAACATCACTTCAATGACTCTTAGGGGTTTGTGGTTATATATCTATGCACACTGTCCAAAACTGGTGATATTTCCTTAATTGGGAAACCACTGGTTCGCAGTACCCCTATTGGAGGAAACACCTATATGTCGATCTAAGGTCAAAGTTGTCCAACTCATTTTTAGGTGGCTCCAAGAAATACAAAGAGGCTTGATATTTTGAAATGCATATGCCCTTACCCTCTGGTAATCAAACGTGGCAATGGAAAACCCTCTATAAATATCTATAAATTGGGATTTTAAGTGGGAACATCATGTACAAATAGGTGACTTTCCATTGCCATGGTTGAGTACCAGAGAGTAGATATCGCCAATTGGAGCCACAGGGATCAAACCTACCTCAGGCGGCCGCACCTGTCGATTGATCGAGTCCAAGACTCCCTTCCTGACGGCGAAGAAGTCATGGGATTCATAAGATGGGCCCCATGTCTGAAGATGTGCCATTGCACCATTGTTTCAACTCAGCTGATCACGTTTCAAAGAAGTATGTTTAGCATTACATCGGATTTGTTCGTCACTTTGTAGCTGCCTTGGCCCTCAAGATACATCAAATTCCAATAGGAAAAAAAACGCTCTTGAGTAAACCACCAATTCTATTCCATGATCCAGTTGTTTTAATTGTTTTTCATGCAATTTTCACACACACACATATATATATATATATAGAATTTATATTTATATATGTATATATATATATATATATTTTTTTAAAAATCATTTTAATATATATATATATACACATATTTATATATATATATATATATGGACTTTTCGCGTCCAGCTGGCTCTTTTTCTTCACCCAAAAAGCTACGCGTTGCCATGTCCAAGGTACGCCAGGCTGCGCACATCCTTGGTATTGATGGGTCGGCTGTAGGTCGCCTCGTCGACAACGCCGGGATTTCAATGCTTCGGTTGCTATCCCACAGTGGGGCTTAAACCTGATAGCTAAGTTGGTTTATAACTAGGTTAACTATGGTTTATGGTAGATATATCTATAGTTAATGGGGCTTATAAACCAACTTATATCCAGGGGGCACCACATTGCAACTATCAAAAATTGGAAAACTAAACAGGAACAAAAATGGATGCAGTATCGTGTTCAGTGAGTATCGTATAAAATCGCCATAAATGTCGCTAAAGCGCCAATTGATAAACCCAGCAAACCAAGGTGTTCTCAGGTACGCGCTTGAAGTTCTACACCATCGAGGCACTTTTAAAAGTTGTTCACTCTTGGCATGTCTGCATGTTGAGTTGCCAAGTGCCGCTGGATTCAGATGGATTTACAGTAGATTCAGACTACTCGCCTAGCCACCGTTCAGGCTGCAGAAAAATATTGGACCCTTCCAGGGGAAAAAAGTGGTTGTACTGCAACCCCACCCAATGCTAAGAACCCAACAAGAACAACAATAGAACAAATAAACTTACCAATAAACATCCATGTCATTAACTTTTCTGGGGGCATGAATATCATTGAGGCATTGTGGGCTGGCTCCCACAAGTGGTAAACCGTTTTCGCAGCGTTGCCCGGGCCCCCGAACGTCCATGGAAAGTCTGGAGGTTGCTCGCCTGCGAAACCCTCCAATTTCCAGGGTGCATTCTTTTTGCCCAAAGCGACACATATGCACAATTTTGTAGCTATACTATATATGTATGTCCATGCAATGCGTGAATTTATATGCATATATATATATATATATGCACACGTGCTCACACACGTGTGTGTCTGTGTGGTACTACATTGAGATTTCAAAGGAAGCGTTGTCACATCCACGCGTCCCGTACTTCACTTTAAGTGTCGGCTGTACTGTCCAGCGTTCTGCCTTGGCCTGGCCTCTGGTCTATGCACTGAATTTTGGACCAATTCCAGGTATGACAAAAACTGGGGAGCCCCAAACTTTCCACACCTACATGCAGGACACAAAACCTCAAGTGGCGACTTGGGAGCCCTGAACTTTGACCGCCAAAATTCGCATCAATTCACTGGCTCATATGCCCAGCCATTCCTCTTTGATCGCTGGTGTTTTACTCATCTATTGGATGTATATGGATTTGTCTGAAGGTAGGACACCCCAGCATCCTATGAGTGATCATCATGTCCCTATCAAACTTGCAATTGAGGTGATATACAACGACATACCTCACTTGCAAACGCGCCACTATTTTATAGACACATCTTGAAATTGTGGTCCTATACAACTGATTGGATACGTGGTGGCTCCCAGCCATGCCGGACTGCACGTATCTGCACGTCAATTTAGGCCATGGAATCCAGGAAGCAGTGGCATTGATTGGGGGGAAAACAAGTACACCTCATCTCAGAGCATTAAAATAATTGAGAACAGGCATGGAGCAAAGCAAACAATCGTGATAGAGGCTCATGTCGTAACCCTTTGTCTGCATTGAACATCCAATGGTGCTGGTGTACAGTGACTTGACATCCCCAGTGGTGAGTGGTACATAGAGGTAGGCAACCATGGCATAGACCAGTTCTAAACCAGTATTAAAGTTAGAGAAAAAGCAGTTGTAAAACAGTCGTAAAACCAGTTGTATAACCAGTTCTCTAACAATATTGATATTGATATACATATAGTTGTATATAAGCCAGTTTTCCTTGTATATACCCCAGCTATACATTGCAATTCCTGGGCTTTCTTTGCTTTCCACTGCTGCCTTCCGTATGAACCAAACTGCATCGCTTGTTTTCGTAGGGAAGTCTTGGAGATTGCGCTCAAGGGCGACCTGGAGAGTGGAGGATTTTCTTTTCATGTTGATGTTGATGTGGATGATGAGTATTTTTATAGTTACCCTCTGGTTATGACTTATGACTAACATAGCAATGGACAATCACCATCTTTAATAGGGAAACCACCATAAATCATCTATAAATGAGCCATGGCTTCCATGGCTATATTGAATAACCAGAGGGTATACTATCATTATAAGTCGAGGATAATATAGGATGATGATTACAAATACATTGTAGTTGTTCTTTTTTTAAATAGATATAGCATGATATAGGATGATTTTAATGAGGATGATGATGAGTAATATTATCATGATATGGAAATTTCCCCCAAACAAAAGGTACCCCAAAAGGGATGGTTTATAATGAAATTCCTCTGAATATGGATGATTTGGGGGTACTCCCATTTTAGGGAACCCCATATCTATAGTTCTTAGGTGTTACACTTTTGAAGATTATGATGATGGAAGTGATGTTGATGGTGATGATGATGGTGATGATGATGATGATGATGATGATGATGATGATTATGATGATGATTATGATGATGCTGATGATGTTGATGGTGATGATGATGATGATGATGATGATGATGATGATGATGATGATGATGATGATGATGATGGTGCTGATAACGATGGTGCTGATGGTGCTGATGATGGCTAGGATGAAAATGAAGCTATGATCATTGACGATCAATGAGAATCTGCGGCCTGCGGCCTGACCTATGGCCTGATATCAGTGATGGTCAGCGACCATTTAGGAATGTGGAATGCTGTTTGCAAGCTCGAGAAAGTGTCTCTTAACGCCCCAAGCCTGTTCTTACTACACCTCACTGCCTCACAACTATTTCTGGTAGTCAATGCACGATAAACCTAACCAGTAGCTCTGACCTAGGACTTAGGACCCACTGAAAATGCTGTTGCGAACTCTCTTTTCCCTATTGAACAACTCATTTTTCGTAGGAAAATCTCAATGTTTGAGAATTGAATGCCATGTAAACCGAGATCATGAACCAAGTGTGGCCCGGGCCCAGCGAATTTCACGCGCCTGGAGTCAGGTTGCTCCACATCAGTAGATCGTTTGCCGTCCTGCAGGTCCAAAGAAGTTGGATGGAGAAAAGATGATAAAACCTTGGGAAGAACTGGGATGATTTGGAGGGCCATCGGCTGATCACAGTTTCCCATCTCATCCCATTTCTATCCGGTTCTGATCATGTCTGTCAAGTTGCGAAGTCAATTTCTGATTTTTTCTGGCCATGCCCGGGCACTTCGGAAGAATCAAGAGTTCAGCTTGGGAATCGTGGCTGGCCAGTCGCTCACAGGGTTGGGTTTAGCAGATCTAGTTACTTGAAAAACCATCACTTGAAGCAAATCTAGTCGATCAAACAACTATATTAATATCAGTGCAGCCAAAAAAAAAAACAACCATCATATTTTCTATACATGTTTTATGGTTTGTATACATTTACGGTGCATTTGGGGAAGGTCTACTATTGCTTACTGTACATTCCTATCAAACTCATTTTTCAAGAGAACTAACATGACTAAGACACCACATGCCTCAAGGACTTAGGTACTATCTAATCACAGCTTTATTCTCAGTAATTTCAATATTCATGTTTCGATCTTTTTCCGGGTAACTCAAAAATACTGGTATATATATATTATATTAATATCATTAGATAAAAAAATATATATATACATATATATATATAATTATATATATATATAATTATATATATGTGAAGTGGGTTATACTGGGCTTCTTCAACCACTTACAAACACCATCTACAGCTGTACCACGATTGCAAGCCATGCCCCGGCGCGGTCCGGCGACAAGCTCGGCGAGGATCGGCCGTGTGGCAGCAAGGGCTCCGACAGGGCTGAGGGGCTGCCGACGGCGGTCCTGACCGTCAGGTGGTGCACCAGGAAACCATGGGAAAATGCTCTTTGAACCAAGAAAAATGAGGATTTCATGGGATTTATGTCTGATTTGTGATAGTTGAGCAGGTACGACATAAGTAGGACTTATGGTAGATCTATGTGATGGGATTATAAAGCAACTTATAACTGGGGGGGCACCACATTGCATGTAACGTTGCCCACAGAGGAAGAAACGGGTGCAGAATAGTTTTGTTTGTGTTTTTTTTCAACAGGTTTGGGATTTGTTTTTTGATTTCTTTCCTGGCACATCCTGGCACCATTTGCCTTGTATTTGCAACAGTTTGGAACTATAACCTGTCATTTTGCATGGCATTTGCCACATTTTGGCATGTTCACCTTCCATTTTGCATGGTATTTGCTACATTTGGCATGTTTGCATTCCATTTTGAATGGTATTTGCTACGTTTTGGCATGTTCACCTTCCATTTTGCATGGTATTTGCTACATTTGGCATGTTTGCATTCCATTTTGAATGGTATTTGCTACGTTTTGGCACTTGAAACTCTCATTTTGCACGATCTTTGCTACATGTTGGTACTTCAAAGGTTCATGTGGGTTTCTTTAGGTTTCTATTATATAGAGATTCATTTAGGGTTTCTTTGGGGGTTAATTTAGGGTTTCATGAAGTTTCATGTAAGATTTCACATAGGATTCATGTAAGATTTCATATAGGGTTTCATTAAGGGTTTCTTTAGGGTTTTATTGGGGATTCTTTAGGGTTTCATTTAAGGTTTCATTTATGCTCTAATGTAGGGTTTCTCTAGGGTTTCATTTAGGATACAAACAAGAGAGAATGAAGCAAAAGAAGAGGAAAAGCAAAGAAACCACAAAGAAAGTACGCAGAGGAGCAGGAAGAAGTAGAGCAGCAAGAATGCATGACTGCAGAAAAAGGAAAAGTAGAAGTAGAAAGGCACAGAAGCAGAAAAGTAGAGAAGCAGAGAAGCAGGAAAAACAAAAAGCGGAAAAGCAGAGAAGCAGAAAAGGGAGAAGCAAGACAAGCATAGAAGCAAAGAAGCAGAAAATCAGCAGCAAAAAGCAAAGAAGTGGAGAAGAAGAAAAGCAGAGAAGCAGGAAAAGCAGGAAAAGCAGGAAAAGCAGGAAAAGCAGGAAAAGCAGGAAAAGCAGGAAAAGCAAAAAGCAGGAACCAAAAGAAACAAAACTGATCAAAAAAAACAAACATAATTAGCCCTCCTTAGGAAAAACCCTGGTTGGCTCATTTGGGTATATCCACTTTTGGAAATCCACACTTTTGAGAACCAAACAATTGTTTGTCAATCCCGGATTGACATTACTATGGTAAAATGTCAGCAAAAATTGATGGGTCAAAATTGGGATCCCCTCGGATTGTGATCCAAGATTGCCAACATCTGCGGTCCCTGGGCCACAAGTCTTGACCCTTGCCCAAATAATTTGTAGGAACTGGGTCAGAAAGCGCGACTGCCTCGTCCAGTGTTTTTTCTTTTGCTCAGGATTCTCAAACTTCCTGCCGCGTCGGTGCGTCTGACTCGACTGCTCGAATGAAACTTGTTTGTGTCAATGGCGGTGTGAAGATGGGTGACACAGGTTTCAAGAAAAACATGGGAAATTGGAGACGATCTATACGTCAGAACACCAAGCAAAATACCCAAAACGGGATCAAAACAGGCTGCTTGTTTAGTATATTATATATATATATATATGTTAAAAAAAATGTCTTCCCAAGTTTCTTTTTACAAATAATGTAATTATTGGGTTTCAGGATGTTTCAGGACTGGCGCAAAGCCCAAGGGCAACTCGTCCGGTCTGAACCGTGATGCAGCCAAACAGCATGGATCGCAAGAGGAAATAGCGTATCAATGTATCAAAACGCAAGACCCATCAACATGAATAGCGGCAACAACACTAAACCATGCATCACACGCAAGAACAATAGACTGGACATGTAAATATGTATACATATACATATATATAGACATCTATCTATATGTATATACAAATATAAATCACAAAATATATATATATATATAGACATCTATCTGTAAATATATGTGCATATTATACTTTTTTCCCTTTCTCTCTGATATTCTTCATACTTGTATACGTATACGTGTGCCAGTGCGTGTATTCCATGATGCCATGTTGGCCCGCCATCCGTTGCTTTATATCCTCGGAGGTGGCCCGACGGCGGCCTCCACAAGGCTTCGTTCAAGGACACCACTTGTTGGATGGCAACCAGCTGTGCCTTCAGCAGCTCCCCGAAACCTGGTGTCTCGCATTGCTAGGAGCACTCGGCAGGCTTTGACAGGTGAAGGGAAAGGTACCAGATTTATGGATGGGGAGGGGAAGCCATCCCCAGTGAGAGGAATTGATGGATAGAATCTAACATATGTAATTATATATATATATACATATGTAGAGTAATGTATATATATATATATATATAGAGTAATGTGTATATATATATATATATATTCCTCTCTGTCTCTCTCTCTCTCTCTCGCTCTATGTATGTATATGTTGCAGTGGGTTTACCACAATTACCGTGAATTTTTGCTGATCAACCCTCAAAATCATCAAATCTCCAAAGCCTTCTTCAAGCGCGGCCGGCATCGGTGGCTGAAGCGTTTTTTGTCACTGCACCAGGTCAGACTTGTACAACCCAAGGGACCCAAGGGATTTAGGGTGTTACTTTGGCAGGTTGTGGCCTCAGTTTCGGGATGATGATCAATGGTCAATTGTCAATGATAAAGGTCATGGAATATGGACATGTTCCATGATTGATCACAGTTGAGCAGGTGATCCCGATGTCATGGTCGTTTTTCCTTGACTGATAGTGATCGAGGTTGATTGGATCACAACCGGTTTCGCTGTGGCCAGCGCCTTGCGAATTAGATGCAGTTGGGCCTGTATGGATGGTGGCATGTCCTCGTGAATTCAAGTGGGGCCTGGGGTACCAGCCATGTTACATCATCTTGCGGTAGTCAGAAAGACAAAATATTTCTTTGATAGTTCTGAGTCCTTTCTCATAATGTATACTATCTATACATATATATATATATATATACTACACATACAATTGATTGTATTTCGCTAAGGAGGTAATATATATATATACTACACATACAATTGATTGTATTTCGCTAAGGAGGTAATCCACCCCAATCCCTCCCTTTTCTGAAAACATCTTCTGCATCGACGATCAAGTAACTAGGATTTAGCGACCCTTGGAAACCCTAGGTTTCTTTAAATCGTCCGATATGTCGGTCCATTTTAGATGTCCACAAATTCGCGTTCTTTTCATCTACAGTAACGAGTACACATTGTATCCCCCATTTATAGTGGATTTTCCATCAATAAAAACCTCCATTTGGAAGCGGTTTTCCAGCTAGACACGTTTGATGACTCCACAAGCACATCCCTTCAACGCTTGACCCTCCCCGCTGAAGCCGTCGTTGGAGTGTTTTTTTCACTGAAAGCGACGGGAGGTCCGCTCCCATGGCCTCATAGCAGGGAAAACTCTGGGAAATGTCCCATGGATTGAGGGGATTTTCCTATCAAGAGCTCCATTTAGTGAGATGTTGACATGGAAATCCCATGGATTCACATGATTTTCCAATTTCAAATGAAGGATTTGCAATTGCAATGTTTGATTTACCACAGTGGGCCAATTATAATGCGAAAATACCACAATCATCTTGCAAAGCCCATGTTCAGTTCCACAAAGGTATATACCAACATGTTTCGGGTGAATTTTGCCATGAAGCATACGTTGAACATATAATCAACATATACTACATGAGTAACACCGGTTGAATGAAACCACCCTCACACAGACACTGTCAAAGAGATAGGTGTTACTCAAAAGAAGAACATGCCTCAATTCTACGTGTTACCCTCTGGTAAACTAACATAGCTATTGAAAATGGTCATTTATAATTAGTTGATTTTCCCATTAAAAATGGTGATTTTAACCATAGCTATGTTAGGCAATACCAGAGGGTAGTCTGTGCTTTCCATGGTATCTCTGATTTGCATCAAAGAGGGCGGTTCCAATTCCCCAAATGAGACTGAGAAACAAAAATACCTTTTACCGTCAAGGGAGGGACCAAACCCCATCATCAACAATATCATGTATGGGCATGCATTGAGATTATCTACTGAAATCGGGGTTCTGAACTTAAATCTAATGAATTCAAACACTCTATGGCTCTATGGCAAACACAAATTTATTGTTACTATGTGATTGCCAATAAATTTCAATAAATACATTATGACACATGATAGAAATTGCCATATCACGATGAATTTTGGGTCCATATATGGAGTTCACATCACCCGCATTTGAGCACCATCCCCCGCTGGCGGGGTGCTGATTCCAACGAGTTCCAAGGTTGAAATCCACCGCTTCGCAGTTGGCCGGTCTCAAATCTCCTGGACTGCGGTGACGACTGGGAAGCGGAGATATCCAGTATCCAGCGAAATGGATATGATGTGAATGTATCCTGCATACATTTTTATATACAAAAGGTTGTAACACATACTTCACGTTTCCAATGATGGAACGAACTAACATGGAACGCAAACAAATGCCATGTCCAATCAATACAATCCTCTTCCAGATCAATCCCCACTTCAATTTCTTTGATGTGTTGTGTTAGTTCTCGGGTTTTCAGGTAGGCACAAAGTGGCCCCCCCCGGTTCTATGAACTCATGCTTACCAACTTGGCGCACATCACATCAACACAATCCCGCTTTAAATGGTACCATGAAACAAATGATAGATCCACCATAAACCTAACATTTGCACCATTAAGAATGTCCCTACCCATCTCGTTTTACTAGTTGGTTGATAGATTTCCCTTTGGGTTAGTTCAGAATCCCCAATAACCCAGGAAAGATAACTTCCTATCCTATCATAACCAATCAATCAAATTATTTTCCAATTTCAGGTACCTAAACTGGAGGAACCTATCATATATAGGCCCGTGTTTCATTTCTATGTAAAGGGAATGCCCTCAAGTTCTATGGCTTTGTAGGTACAGTACCTCCATTTTAGGGTCCTGAAACTCTCAGGACCTCCCTATTGATTGTTTATCATGTCCAAACTTAGTTGTAGGAGTAGGGATTGTATGATTTGTATCCCAACTGATGGAGCTTAGAATCCCAAGTTATACCGTTATACCCATTCAATCACCATCGTGAACGGGTGAAATCCCACCATTTAGTAGATCTGTGCTCAGCTGGAGGTTTCCTAGAATGGGGCGTACGTGTACCCCGAAATCATCCAGCTATTTGTTTGGGATTTTCTGTGCAAACCATCCAGCTATTGGGGTATCCTCATAAGAAAGCTCCAGTTCTCCCAGTAGGCCACGCCTGGCGCGGGCCCATGGCGCTGTATTATGCGTCGTGCGGCAGCCAGGAGGCGATAGAAGTTCCGGAGACCTCCATAGGGAACTGACCAGGTCACGGCTAGGTCGAAGCTGGGAAATCTATGGTTAGACTAGGTTAATAACTGTCAACAAGATCTTTTTTTGTTAGTAATGATCATTAATGTTTGAGAATAGTGATTGTAATAGTTAATGATGGTTGATATAGGTTCATATGACAGATATTTGGAGAACGTTACAGTAATATGATGATTAATATCGGCTTATTAATAGCGATAAACCGATAATGATGGTTAATTCTCTGGTAACAATATAAATATAGTGATACGGGTGCAGATGCAGGGCATTCACTCTCCAAAATTGGTGGTATATTGGGGATGTAATGGTGACATTCATGGAATATCGTGGAAAGTTAATGCAATATTATCCCTGTTACAAGGAGGTGCCGGTGGTGCCCCCGTCCCCCCCACCAGTTATAAGATGTTATAGGTCGCGGTTTCAAAGTTTGAAACCCCATTAACTATAGACATATCTACCATACTACCACAAGTCCTAGTTCTTGGAATCATCAACCAACTTAGCTTGCAGGAGCCACATTGTATAAACCAACAGAAGCCTGTCAAGTGGGGTCCCACAGGTCCAAGGAACTTGACAGGATTAAAAAAAAAGCCTGACGCATTAATGGTGACATCAACAGCTCGCCAAAATCGGTTTATTATCAAGGGCAAATTCAACAATTTAATTGTAACAACTGTCTATATATGGCTGTCCCAAAAGCACATTTAAAAAACAAAAAAACATGTTCCATCACTTTCCCAGTCCCGGATCATTCATATGGGAATACTTGATTTACCTTTGCTTGTGTCAAGTGTCACCTGTAGCTTGTTCAAATTACTTCCACGACCGCATTGATCCAAATGAAGTTAGATAAACGGTGTGAAACTGACTTGACAGCCTCAATGACTCGGATACACTCAAAGTAGGGATTTGATCCAGCTACAGCAAGTTGATCCATCCCCAAAGTACGGATGCATATGTCCAAACATGCGGATGCCAAGTTTTAGTTGGATTGCCTAACGCCGCCGGTTTTACAACATAGAGCGGAGTCGTTAACATCCCAAGAAGTAGAGAGAAATAGAGACAATAGAGAGCTTTGGGAATGATTTAGGTGCCATAACTTTCTGGACCAAACAACGAATAAACATAAACGGATGCGAATGTTGCATGTGCAACCTGCACATGTGTTGTTGTGTTATGTATGTGCATTCATGAAGGGGCGAGGCAGAATGAATTTGCAGGTCATAGAGTTAGTCATAAAGATAATGTTGTTGCGCTTGAAGTTCATCGAATGCCTGATTTACCAGATGTGCCAAATCTGGGATGAAGCAAACAAACGATCTGATCAAAACTAGCTGTTTGCAAGTGGTCGAGCCAAACAGTGCGGTAGCAGCTTCCGTCCAACAAGCACTGGTCTACTGGGAATGCGATGTTGCAGACATGTTTCTGCGAATCAGGAGGGCTCCCAAACATCCCCAAAATCACGACATAGCCTTGATTCACATTCTGGTATGCCCATTGACTAGTCAGATTTCTCCACATATACCGCTACTTTTTCCACCCAACTTAGCGTTTTTGTGACATTGAAGATGTTCACCAACTTAGCCAACATAACACATAGAATCCCCACATTTGCTGTGGCAATTCCAGCCATAGCCCGGAAGCCTGCAAAGGGGTCACCCTCTTTGGGGCCCACCACTTCGGCCGTCTCCTTCCACATCTCTGGAAGAACCTCGAGGCCATCGATGGTAGTGGAAATTGATTCATGGACATTTGAAGGTTTATCCGTAGAAATTCTTCATAGAAATTCATAGAAGTCATCTACAAATTGGGTGGATTCTTTTCTCAGTACGTTGTGAATGATTCAGACAATGGAAGAAACAAAATAGCAAATGCTACAGGCCGCCTAAAGATATTAATCCGAAGTTGCCGGAATGCAAGGATTCAAATGATGGCGCGATTGGAGCTTGCCTCATCGACACCTAGCAGCCACGCCGCTCCCATTTTTTCGCGGCGACATAGTTTAAAGGCGCCAACAAAAAGGGCCCTACTGCGGATGGTGCAGTGGCATGACCATGGGTCTTCAACAAAAAGTCACTAAGAACAAGGAGTCAGTTGGATCTGGCTGGAATAATACTATACAAGCTTATATTCTAGGTCTATATAAGCCACTGCAGTAGATACCTGAAACGACCAATCATCAACGAACAAATGGTGATTTGCATTGTTAGTGGTGATACCATACTTGCCAAGTTTTGAGATATTCTTCCAGTACCTCATTTTTGACCCATAATCAAGATCCTGCAGAAAAAAAATGTAGCTCATTTGACAACGGCTGCGCGTGTGGCGCGTCCACCGTGTCAAGACTAGGCGGGCGCCAGGTATGCCCTAAATTCTATGGAGTCTCTTGCTTGGTCTTAAGTGTGCAAAGCTTGAAATCATTGGCAAATGCTTCAGAATCATTATCCAATCTAAGCCAACAATTTCACAAGTCTAGTACCACGAATCCTGCAACTGATATTTTTGTTGGCCATGAAATTCATGCTTCCTCAACCAAATCCATCATTTACGGGGTCTGGTCGGCCTTGATGTCACCAAACATAATCCAAAACATGTACATGTAACATGTCATGCCAGAGATTCATTGAGTGAAGAAAAGTTTCCAACTAAAAACCAGCTGTCAAATCAATGATGATGAAATTCCATCAACGAACAAATCTCAGGGCAAGGTGGCTTTTTTGATCCACTTCCCTGCAAAGTTGCCCTCCGGAAAGCGGATGCCATTGGACTCCCAGGTAGCCTCAAATGTTGCCAATGCTAAACTCATCCAGGGATTTAACAACCCAACAAACATTGCATTTTGGGATGTAGCAACGCGGGAAAATTGCATTTCACAACAAAACATGGATTTTTAGAGATTTAACAACGAAAATTATATAAGTTTTATGTGGTATCGCCAGAGATCGATTGGGGAATTGAGGAAAAGTTGGGAGTTGACAACCAAACAATGGTTTTAAAACAGAAAGACGACCATTATATACTTCCCCAAAGATTGATTAGGGATTTGAGATAGCTTTAATTCAAATTGACAAACAATACGTGTATAGAATTGGGGTTCCGGTCAACAACCCATCAAACATCATCAAACCATGGTAAAAATCCCAAGAAATGAAGAGAACCAGACCATCTCGGATGTTCAGGTGGCTTCAAGGATGAGGCCGGTGGTTCGAATCAACTGGGGTCAACAACTCACGTGCCCTTGGGAGGATCAAAAAACATCTATGGAGGTTTCTTAGATCATGGAGGTATTGAAAAAACATGCAAGTCGTTAGACCATTTTGGTATTGAAAGCCATGGTGACTTGGGGATCCCCCATGACTTCAGAAAGTCATGACTACCTAAGTGGATGACCCTCCACCTGCTTCGGATTCCAAAGTATGCTGTAAAAAAAAACTCAGCGGTTTTCTGTCAGTGACCTGGCGAAGTCACGTCCATTTCCGGATGGATAAACATATCGTGCGTGCGCGGTAGGTTCATATATAGTCATCTTTTGCCATGATTAGATGATGAGCACGTATGTAATCATCAGCCATTTCTGGGGGTTGCAAGAAACTAAAGTCGTCACCACCACCAATCAAGCCGTATCTGGCAGCCCAGCAACAATCAAACGTTCTGGGCCGCCACGGGGTCGCATGTCTAAAATCATCTCCTGAGATGATTTGGACGTAGGGGGGATCCAATACATGTCACTGGCCATCGGAATTTTACCTAAAACCAATGGTTTGTTCCTGAAGTCTCTACAGCACTTTATGGCTGGAATGCCCCATTTATGTTCTACAACTGTATTCTCTATCTATTGTAGCTTGATTGTGGCCTTTCGGTGAGTTGCCTTCAAACAAGTGGTGAGTGCTAAATACGTGATTTTGGACTTTGCAAAAATGTTGGGGAAAAGCCTTTTGTCGAAGTCAATCTGGGGCATGGTCTCTACTTGAAATTCTGAAGTAATCAGGTGAGAAGGCAGCACCTCGGGCCTCTGATTATTCCAGGGTTGGGAAAGCAGGCACTGCAAAGCGAGTCATTGGCTGAACGAAAATCAACCTTCCACCCTCGGCTCATCAACCCAGGGATGCCATCACCATGGTGGGAAGTGCCAAGAATCGTTGTAAGCGGCCAAGCTGAGTTTGCCGCTCACGCTCCATGGTCGCTCCTGGGATTCTTGACCATTCGATGGCTTGAGAAGTGGACAAACCAAGTTCTGTGGACCTAGTGATGCTGAAGCTCCACTCTGCCCCGATGGGTAGCTCATGCTACTGCATTTTGGCTGAATGAAATCCTTCTAAGCCCCATGCTTTCCAGCTCAAATCAATTCATTGCGGCCGACAATAGTAATAGATGATCTCCCCAGTAAAAAATCTGTTTCTAGTGGATTTCCCTAGATATTCCCATCTGTTTCTATGATTTTCCCCATTCAAAACTCCTTCTCGCCATTGCCGCAGCCGGGTTTTCCTTCGGCAGCATCGATGGTCACCTGGTTGTTCTCGAGCTTGGAAGGAATACCACTATATACTGGTTTTTGTACATAGTAATCCTCTTGAGCATTTGGACAATATTTATGATTCATGATAATTCATGATAATTCATGATCGTCAAACTATGGGCTCTACAATGTCCCGTTCATTTTGGGTCGGATCAACAGCTGTTGGAAGAATGTAGGCCTTCGGCACAAACAGCTATTGTCCCATGGGTATTGAGAATCTCGAGACTGAATTCAAAACTCTGGGTTGTCTGAAGATGGGGCACCCCAAAATCCTATGATACATCATCTTTTAGCTGAACTAAGCTGCCATCAGACTGGGCCATCTCTCTCCAACAAAGCGATCCGCATGTTTTTGGGCCAGGACCACTCTTGAGGCTGAAACGCCAGGTCACTTTCATGCCTTCCACTCGCACTTCTCTCTTACACCCAGGATGGTCTGGATCTTCATAAGCACCTGTCAAGTCACTGAGGAATGCTAAGGATAGGATATTTGACCGACACACAGTGAGATGAACATGGGTAATTTCGCATGAAGTTGGTTTAGAACCCCCACCATAAACTACAGGTATATTATCATAAGACCTAGCTATACTTGAGTTTAAAATTCCAAACCATCTTAGCTAATTATGGGGCACCACGATTGTAGCTTCTAACCAAAAAATGATACACAATCAGAACTGAAGAACCCTGGGCTCCTTAGCTCCTCATTTGATAGGGATATTCATCATCGCTGGCAAAATTGCATCAAATTGCATCAGCAGTGTGTGTGTGTGTGTGCTTGCTTATTCTTTGATATAATGACCCCCAAAAATGATAGAACAGACTGCCTTTTCTAAATCATAGCAGGGTTTGACTGTCCTATCTTTTTGGGTGCTGCTATAACTACCGTGTGTCACCAAACTACTCCCAGTTGCGATCTCACCTTGCCAGTCAGGTACTTGCGCGTTGCTGGCTTCAGGCCTCAAGTGGAGAGCTGTGTCATGGTATCTCCATAGCAATCGCAGGCCTCTGTCAAATATTGAACGCCAACCAAATGATGGAATCATATTAAGTCATATTAAGTCTTTTGATTTTGAGGTCCTGAAAAAAGGGCTATTCAAATGCATTTAATATTTGAGGGAAGGGACTATATGAAATCTACTAAAGTGTGGTTTAGCGTTGGGTTTGCGTTGTTTTGCCACATTATTCCTTCCAACCACCTGTAATTTCTGTGCCTTGTGTCAAACTGGACAGCCGGTCCTTTAAACATCAGTTGAGCGCACAACGGGTTCGAGGAAAAAATCTGTTGACATCGCAGCATGATACGTTGTGGTTGTGCTCGCTATATAGCAGGCGATGCCAAATAAGTTATACTTCCATGGCGAAACCACACCAATTGGCTTTGATAATGAATAAAGGTTGACATTACAACTTCTTCTCAGCTAATTATTTATTCATCAAATTGCAAGACCAGATAGGCAAGTAACCGAGCGATTGCGTCTTCAAATGCTTTATCCCGTTACGGTGCTTGCTGCGTGCGACCGTACAAGGGATGCAAGGGATTCCTGGTGACGGCGCCTACACTATCAGGATCATAGGATCTTGTGCACATGGCCCAGGATATAAGAACAGACCTGCTTGAAACCGTGGTTTTATAACTATACATCTTTGCCACCAAACATTTTGTTCAAGATCCAAGATCGCTCTTAGCTAGCATGGCTGAACATCGAAGATCATCGCCTGTCACAAGGTGATGTTTAGGGGCAACAATAACCACTGCAACTACTACATCAAATGTGCGAAAAGTTCACAATTTTGCCTACCCCCAGATCAACCAGTGTCGGCAACCTCAAGGTCAACCCCAAATTCTCAGCAAATTCACATGCTTAACAAAGAAACAGTTCTGGAAGATTTTTTTTCCTACCACTCCCCTCCGCCATAGCATAGATGCAGAATCTGTTCACTTTTGGGGGCCCACACCTGGAGAATTGTTGTTCGCAATCCACCAATTTTTTCACCCAAAAACAAAAAGTAGTTTCCCCCTCTTTTGTCATTTAATATGTTTTAATATGTTTTACTATGTTTTACTATGTTTTAATATGTTTTAATATGTTTTAATATGTTCTAATATGTTTGAATGTTCAATCTTTTTGGCTTGTGCTTTACTGTCATATCAGATGACATGGTCAGGGCACATGAGCGCCGGCAGCACAGCGCCCGCCAGCATCTCGCGACGCCGGGTGCCTCTGGTGTCGTCCATGGAGGGGCCCCAGGAGCTGAGGAAATTGCGCGTCCTTGGAGGCGAAAGGTGCTGGTTTAAGGGAAAAATTGACCAGGAAACCCCGATATTTCATGGGAAAATCCATGGTTTCCGGTTAAGATGTTCCCGAACAAACCAATCCAATCAATCACAATGTTTGATGGTTAAATTACCACTATAACTATGCATGACTAAAGCCATTAAACCCATTTAAAACCCATAATATCCCCATGAATATGTTATACAATTAAGATCAAGGTACTTGGTGCGAAACCAGTAAAAAGCAAGGATTCAACCATTGTATAATAATAATGGGGAACATGATGTTTAATAAGTGGATTCGAGGATCTACCCTCTGAATCCCTTTGGTAGTTAAAAATTGTGCCTTTGGAAACCGCCCGGCTCCCCCGCCCCCCGGAGGCATCTCTGCCTAGAGACTTATGATTTTCTGGCTGCATATGGCTTAATGGAGGCAAGCTCACCCATACATGTAATTGAATGTGACCTTACTGTTTGTGGCTTCTACGAGGTGGTAGCCCCCCAGTTATGTTTGTTGGCTTCCAACCGCCGCTATATAACTGGTTTGTTGCATCTACCATGGACCCAGTAGATGTTGGAGTTCTGAACCAACTTATAATAAGTGGGGCTTATACACCACTATTTTCCACAAATCCTCCAATGCTATGTGCTATGGTACCTTCTGGTCATATCCTCATATAGCCACATTAATCAGCAGTCTTCGATGATCAAACCATGCATCCTCCAGGATGATCCCGATGAATCTTCCAACTTTCATGGTGAAACCTCTGTTTTCCCAAGAAATCCGGCTATGAATGGTTGATACCCTCTGGTAAACTAACATAGCCATGGAAAATCACCATGTTTTATTGGGAAAATCCACTGTACATGGCCATTTTCAATAGCTATGTTAGTTTACCAGAGGGTAACCATCGGTTCAGGTTATCTTCCCGGCGAGTCTCCATGACAACGTCAGCATCAAAGGCACAAGGAGCACCTTGGGACGAAACATGGCACTACGTGCAGAAAATATCGCCATCAAAACACAGCAATGTTCAACTGTTGAGTCTGTTGGGTTTGTGGTGGGTATATCAGTGTATATCATATCTATATTTTTTTATGCTTTCTATTAAATAATCTATAGTGAACGAGTTGTAAACCAATTTGTAACAAGGGCTGGTTGGTGGTGTCGGTCCCCCTGAAAACACATCAGTCAATGGAAATCATTATCCAAGATGGGATGGAAACCAAACAATATCACAAACCACCAGCCAAACATCTTCGAGACCGGATAGTTTCCTCAAGCAAACTGTTTCTGATCAACTTTTATCAACGTCTCCGCCCTTCTGTGTGTCAAATTCCATATATATAGGAGCAGTCAGGTCTAGAGACAGGAAATCAGCATTTCTGATGGATTGTCGGTTGTCACGCTCCCATATCGCTGTGACATCGTTTAGCCCATCCCACGGTTGTTTCCAAATCAAGCTTGGCGGGATCACCCGATATCGCCGCCATGAGCGACTTGTCCCGTTGCCTATTGGTAAATTCATGTGTTTTTGTTGCTAAATTCCTTGTGTTTCTTCATGTTTCTTGGTTAAGAATTGCTTAAAGCCCCCATGGATGGACATCTTTGGCGACCTAAAACTGACATTTGTCTCTTTGAACTTTGAGGATCCAGTTTTCTCGTTAAATGAAAAAATCACCTGAAACAAAATGATGAAATAAGGCCTAGCAACCCCAAAATAGATAGAAATGTGGGAAAACTGGAAATATGATGAAATATGTACTGAATATCATCTATATATAACATCCTGGAAACACTTGTCTACCTTTTTGGTACCGTAAAATTTTCTGCCGCGTCTCCAGGTGCACTCGCCGAGTCTTCAATGCCATGGCGAAAAACGATGTTGGATGATGTGATGATTTTGGGATGGAAATGGCTGGAAAGTTAAGACATGACAGTTGCCTGTTGGGGATTTGATGAACATGTCATGCAAGTTTTGATGAGACATGACCCATTTCCTGGATGTATCTGAGCCATTTTTTTCACACACATGAATCTATGTTCCATCAAGTCGGGGGGTTGTATAGCCAGCTGTCTGACTTTTGTTGCAGGACCTTTCTCTCAAGCAAATGATGACGGCCCTAAGTGACACTGTTTTTTCATCATTTGCAGTAATGATACACTGATGATATAATGCCAGAAGACTTTTGGAACCTTCCCCTTTAACACACAGGCAAAAGCAAAGAAACACAATACAAAAAAACATCTAAAACCACGAAGAGATCATGCGATGTATGCCACAAAACAATCTAAAGAAAAACCGTGATTGAAAGAAGCACCTTGCCACAAGTGCTACGCTTGAGAGCCCAAACATCCGATAAAAGAATGGGCGGACGGCCAGCTTGTTCCTTTCAAGCATTGGGCAGGGCTGTATACACACTGAATCACTGTATCAAATGTGGTTGGAATAGTTTTTACCTGAAAAGAACTAAGCTCCTAGTCGGCCAACCCAATACTCCGCCCGTGTGAATCTCAGGAAACCACGGCGATTGGGTGACAGCCAGAGTAGCCAAACAAGACATTGGTCTGGCTGAACTATACCAACCTATCAGCCTGAAATGCTAGGTCATTTTGCGGAAGTTCCCCCAGTCAAGTTGTCTCTCGTGAGCTTTTATAATTCACCCAAATCAATGACGGCCTGCGGATTATCCAAGGCTTAGGCCTGCCTAACGCACATGGAGGTAGAGGCGTGGTCATGCACTGGTCCCTCGTTTAGTCTTGACATGTGTTTTACATGGTTTTACCACCTGCAGAGTTCATGCACCGCCTCCAAACTACGAAAACATATTTTTGTAGTATAATCATCAATTCATCAAACTCTGTAGTATCATATAACAATTTTATATTGGATTGTGAGGGATTAGTCTTCTATTGGCACGTTGGTGGCTGGGGATCATAGTCCTAAATATGGTCGGTAACATTTTAAAGAATATGAAGCCACAAACCTGTCAAACACATTTTGAAGTATGTTTCAGCCAGCACGTGACTTCATGTCTGAGTTCCGCCTGCACCACTGCCACTCGGCAAGCCAAATGCTCCTGAATGGTTGTGGTGACTGTGGTTACAAACGGAGGTTTCTTATGATTTTTGGAACATCAAAACCATACAAGTTATGGGTCATTTCTTTCTGCGGGGAAACAATAGTGAAAACAAAAATCGAAAAGGGCCACCACAATTTCAGGAAACCACCAAATGTACCAATCTTTGGCAAATTCCTGGGAGTTCATCAGGAAAAGTGAGGCGTCGCAAACCTGCGCAAATATCGTTTCATGCCAGAGATTCTTGCCTGTTTGGACAGTCTTTGATGTAGAATGGTGGTTGTAGGGTCAAAAAGTAATGAACTATCCGCCAAGTAATTTGACAAAACTAAATGGAACACTCACCGTTTTTAGGTCAGTGTCCTGCAAGGGGAAACAATAATATTGTTGCTTTCGTTTGTTCCAATATCTATCTTAAATTACTGGAGACGGAGAGCAATCCACCAACTTGCAAGACATTTGAGTTTTCCACAGTTTCACTGGGTTCATGTTCAACTCCAAAGCGATGGGATGTCCATATTTCAGCCCCCATATTTGTTACAGCATGTAACATAGCAACCCCAAAGAAAGAGAGAAATGCGATGTATCACATGATTGCAGTAGGATTTCTCCTTTTCTATCTGGCGGTTACATGTATCATGTTAAGTATTCCCCAAAGATTCCTGCGATTTTCACCGTTGGGATTCCATGGGTCCTCCACCAGAACTTTGGACAGCAAACCGACCAACGACTTGGCTTCGCCGCTCCATCCTGGCGAATGCAAGTCGGGAAAAGGGTGGTAAAATGCCGCCAAACTGGTGTTTTTTTTTTCAAAATCAACAACCTGGATTTTACCAATGACTATATCCCATGGAAATGGATCTTCCACGTTTTTGCGTTTTTTTGTTCTATATCGTTGTTCACATATACAGAGAAGAATATTTCAGAATAGAGCAAACACAAACACCGACTAAATAGGTACTGAAAGAATCCCAATCCAACCAACCAGTTATCTACAGTCAGGTAGAGTCAGAGTCATCAAACCTAGTCATCAAACCACTTGCTGGGTTTCAGAACAAACTCCGGGCCAACCAAACTCCCCATGAATGACATATAGCAGGAACCTATCTGGATACTCATAGATCCTGAAGCGGCGTTTGCAGGCCACACGGCTGTTCTCCAGGCTGGTTGATGATTGATCACAACCCTTTGGTGATCAAACAAACACTGAAACATCGCAATCGGTGCGCTATCCGTTTCACAGAATCATTACTCTGCCCTATCGGGCTGACTTATAGGGGATTACATATGGTATGAGCAGTACTCTTACCATTTGACGTACCAGAATTTTTAGGAAGTAAATCGTGTAGAAATGGGACATTTTTCCGTGGTGATGCTAAACCGGAGGGTAGCACCTTTTCTTCTGCCAAGGCTCGAAAATTGGAGTGAAACAGCAGTGGTCTTGGCTGGATTCCTTTAGATATTCCAAAATCATGCATGATTTCAAGGGATGAACATACATTTACATATACTTCTTCTATCTTCTTCTAGGTTTCTTTTCCAATCTTCACTGGTTCTTGCCGGGAATCCAGGGATCTGTGGGCCAAAGCGATGCAAAAGCATGAGAAAATTTCAGGTCATTCTGCATGACCCAGCTCTTGAAGATCCCTCCGCACCGTGGAGGCGATATCGTGGGGTTTGTGAGAATTGCCCCTGGTGGGAAGATAACCGTTGCTGTTGTTTTACATGTTATACGGTATAAAGTTATACGGTTATACGTGTTTTCTTGAAGTTAATGGTAAATATTTGAAAGTTATGGGGCAAAAAAGTAAGAATCAAGACTGCCAAGACAACAGCTGCAGAAAGCGAAAGCAACCCTGACCCTGATTTCATCACAGCGCTTGCCCCAAGTCAGAAGCCCCGTCGCGCCGACGGGGGCAGCAGCAGGGAAGTCACGGTATCTTGATCTGATTGGCTCAAAGCCTCATTGATTCTCATGCAAATCAAAGGACCAAAAGCAATCGAACGAAATTCGTCATATGTATAATATTGCAGCTATAGAAATAGAATGATGTTATATTGGTAAGTTTATGCGAATATCCCCTGATTGGTGGGATCAACTCATGCAAGAAAGGATGGGCCATTTGGGGATGATCGTGACAAAGCTTTGAAAGCCCCAGCCAAATGTATAAATATCCCATAGCGCTATATATATATATATAGAATTATATAGATATGGCATCTTGCATCCTCAAAGTGTCCTCCACCTGCCCACAGCCGACACCACAACTTCCAACAACATCCGGCATGCTGGGCCATGCTGGGCACATGATGCCTCCCAAATATAAAGCGTTGGCTTTCCATTCCTTTTGTTGGACAACCAATTTCTGGGATATATTATTCTGTGTATGTTGTGGTGGTGTCTTTCACTACCCCGTTCTACATTCAGATATCAAGCCGCTGAACTGTGAATCCTGAGGTCCCGACGAAAAGGATGCCGAAAAACATGACGGTTATCACCTTGGAACAAAAGCAACATTTGATACAGTAAACCCGTACTGCATTCTATAAACCAGAATAGAGTAAACATCAGGAATGGAAACTTTGCATTGCTCGTCATGGTTGTTAGTGGCGGAACGTGAACATTCTGCAATGCTGAACACATCGGTTGCAACAAACAGAGTGGTTGCCAAAATATGAGACCCATGATAATGATTCACCTCTCCACAAAATCATACTATGGAGTGATTGTTCAACCCCTGTCTCTTTTCGGCAAATACGAGCACCACACTGGCCTTGCAATGGTACCAACCAGACTCGACTCCGGGCTTGGTTCCATCCTCAGGTCCAAGGCACTCCTTGAATCAGCCTCGCATTGCCCATGAACATCAGGCCGCTAGTGTCACGCATCTCGCTTTTCACGCGCCTTGTTCGAATGTCCGGTAGTTTTGGATGGGCGACTCATGGCAGCTATGGATCAACAGCTCTCAAGTACCCTTTCTCGAAATTGGGTTTTCACATCAAAATAACCGTAAACCGCAAAATAAGCGGTAGTACAAATGTTCATACCTCCATTATCCTCCATTTATATGGAAAATCATGGGACTCACATCATTGCTTTATCCGAGATTATCGGGTTTTCACATCAGGCTGGGAGTCAAGTATAGGTATTGCACAAGTCATCCTGGATGTCTCCACCCCAAGTCTCAAACACGAAACCCTTGGAAACCATTCAAGTGATGTTGGGCGACATTTTCGGTGTTGGTGCATATCTGTACCAAGCATCACTGCAATGCTATTCTCTGAAACCTTGTTTGTTCCCTCCGTCATGCTCCATCAGAATGGCAACGGGCTTTGGGGAACTCGTAAGACAAGTAAGATACTGAACGGTTGTGTTTCCCAAAAGCATGTAAAATGTAAACATTGGTGAAATCGATGTGAAGGAGGAGTTTGATTCTTCCCCTGAACTGAACCACAACTTGTCTGATACACTGTAGTCCTTTAACATAGCTAGCTGAAAAAACCCAAGGTTTATAGTTTATACATATATTTTCATATATTTTCAATAGGGGCTGATCATTGGCAAAAAATGGGGGCCCCCCGCCGGTCCGCTAAATTGACGTAGCATGACATAGCTATCGAACATGCCCCGTTTATAGGTGATGTTCAATCTCAAAATTAGCTGAAAGGGTAACTTTCAATTGGTGAAATTGACTAGTTTGAATATGTTTGAACTACAGGGCATCCCAAAATCATCCAAAATCCCATAGTCCCTGAACATCAACTGTTCACATCAACTGTTTATATCAACTGTTCACATCAACTGTTCACCATGAAAGCTTGGGCCCCGTCTCTTGGTAGCGCTTGGTCATCTGCACCCGGATCTCCATGACCTCATCCGGAAAGATCTCGTCGCCCATGATGGACTCGGAGTCGCGATGCTGCGGAGATAGCAAGGGGATACGTCTAACCACTTAAACAGGGGCGGATACACCTACAATATCTATTTGAACATAGGAATAAACCTGTGTATACACATACTCAATGATTGATTTTTAATGATTTGTATAGTGTATTCATGTATATGCAGAAGCGTGCGTGCATATGGTGAAATTTAAAGCATCCATTACAAGGGGATATCCTAAAGAACGATCATTTATCATTTGGTACAAACTGGAATGAATGTGGATATATATATATATATATTAAAAAAATATCAATATACATAAATATATTATTGTATGATTGTATGTATGTATGTATATGTATGTATATGTATGTATATGTATGTATATGTATGTATATGTATGTATATGTATGTATATGTATGTATATGTATGTATAT
>BGPT01002660.1:55866-74331 GCA_003297045.1 Symbiodinium sp. clade C Y103
TGTATGTATATGTATGTATATGTATGTATATGTATGTATATGTATGTATATGTATGTATATGTATGTATATGTATGTATCTGTATGTATCTGTATGTATCTGTATGTATCTGTATGTATCTGAATGTATCTGTATGTATCTGTATGTATCTTTTTGTATGTATCTGTATGTATCAGTATGTATCTGTATGTATCAGTATGTATCTGTATGTATCTGTATGTATCTGTATGTATGTATGTCTGTCTGTATGTATGTATGTGTCTGTATGTATGTATGTGTCTGTATGTATCTGTATGTATCTGAATGTATCTTTTTGTATGTATCTGTATGTATCTGTATGTATCTGTATGTATCTGTATGTATCTGTATGTATCTGTATGTATCAGTATGTATCTGTATGTGTCTGTATGTATCTGTATGTATCTGTATGTATCTGTATGTATGTATGTGTCTGTATGTATGTATGTGTCTGTATGTATGTATGTGTCTGTATGTATGTATGTGTCTGTATGTATGTATGTGTCTGTATGTATGTATGTGTCTGTATGTATGTATGTGTCTGTATGTATGTATGTATGTATGTGTCTGTATGTATGTATGCATGCATGCATGCATGTATGTATGTATGTGTGTATGTATGTATGTATGTATGTGTGTATGTATGTATGTGTGTGTCTGTCTGTCTGTCTGTATGTATGTATGTATGTATGTATGTATGTATGTATGTATGTAGTTAGGTAGGTAGGTAGGTGTATGATGTATATATATAATATATGTATAAATATCATATCATGACACAATGAGCGCATACAACAATATAATTTAATATGATAAATAGCCAGCAACATGATCTGTGGATGTCTAGAAGTGACACCAATGGTAGTTGAGGCAGCAACGAGGCAACGGGGTGTGCCCTACCCATTGATTTTTTTGGCGTCAGTGTTTTTGAACCATACTGAATTGGACCTACGTATGGAATCGAGCACATACATAATGTTTGGAACCATCAACCGCTTCCTCAGCGGCAAAAAATGACCCGTATGGCTGGACTTCGGGCAGTGCTCGTGGAGTTGAAGTGGCAAACAAAGCACGCACAGGTGCAATTTGTTGTAACTGCCAGCTATCTAATAAAGAGGCCAGCTAGGCCAATGAATATGTCCAGATTTATCTTAAGTGGTTTCTTTGGTGATTTTCTAAGCGACCTCTCTGGTAGTTTCGATGCAGTTTGCCTGTTTGTCAAGAGCACCTGATGGGCCTAAGCGGATAGAGAACACCTGGCGTCTTTCAAACACTGCTGTTGGCTTGGCATTGATGATGATGATGATGATGATGATGATGATGACGATGATGCGTGTGTCGATTGGGGTGGGGAAATGCAAATCCTTGGAAGCAAAGAACAACACCTAACCACCCAGGTGGCTTCTTTTGCAAATATCCGAACATTGCCTTTCAAAAGCGGCCATACAATAAAAACGAAGAAGAGGCCAGAGAAAATCGTCTTATACTATATACATATTCTTGTAATTATATATATATAGAAAAGCAAATGAATATATCTTATAGGAAGAAGCTATGATGTAGAATTTACCATCTCATCTACCTTACTATTCAATTCTGCTTGCAGAAGATGCGCACAAATGTCGGGAAAGGTCATTTGAAGGTCAGGGCCAACCATTTGCCCCCCAGGTTTCTCCGAGATGCGTTGTAGGCACTCACCAGCTTCTGAAATCCTGGGAACGTTGGCTATTGATAGCAGGTGTGACTCCATGACACCTTTTTCGAAAATGGAGAAGGCACAGAGTTTATATAGTCTTGATTTGTGTGCATCTTGGAAGTCCAAGAAAGCAACCTTACAATGATCTAATTAATTTCTTGTAAGCTGCTCAATTGATACTTGCACATTCTTGCGCCATTGCCCGCCCTTCTCCATTTTCTGCGGTTCATTATGCGTTTTGATTGCCACGGCCCTCTCTGCATGCCAGGTACGTTCTTGTGATTCTGGGTCGTCGGGATTCACGTCTGGGTGCTCTGAGAGAGCAATCTTGCGGAAAGATTTGCGAGTGTCCTTGGGCACAAAAATAATTGAGGCAATTGCGAATCATCATCAAGATGTGGTGAATGAATACGTTTAAAAAAACACCCATGAGACCACGAACGAGCTTTTATGACAAGCTGCCCCTGGGAATTGCTTGCAAACCAAACGCCAGAGATGGAAATGATGATGGACCGCTTAAATATGCTTAAATATCAGCATGCCACACGGGAAAAGAGGGTATACTAATATGTATTAACGCCTTAATGCCGTGTAGCACACAAGAGAAAATCTATGTTGGCATATATTGGCCCCAGGTGCACCTCCACAGCAGCAAAACCACGACATGGCACCTCCTTTCTGCGCAAACATGTCGCGAACGTCACCCTGAACTTGGGCCAGTGAAACAGATCTCTGGCAGCCAGCAACTGATGCGGCGCCGCAATTTACAGTCTTATATGATATGTCATCATTTTTTTCATATGGTGCCAAAAGTGAAACATAGCTCATAATTACGTGTTCTTCAAAGCAAACACGTATATAATAGGTTTCCAACTGTGAACCTGTCAGCCATTGGCCCCACTGGCACCTTCTACCAGGCAACAGTCCCTCAACTGCTCACAGCTTCAGCTTGGTGATGCAATGCTCCCTGAGGTTGTGCAGCTCGTGCAGCTCACTGATGGTGCCGCGAGAATGGGAACGGTTGGAACCCGCTGGACTGCCTCGAGAGGAACGCGAACTCGAACGACTTGATCGACTTGAGCTGCGTGAGGTACGTCGCCGCGACTCACGAAGTCCGTGTCCGGTTGGAGCGGTCTCTCCAATTATAAAGCCACTTAAGTCACTTGGCAAGGTTTGGAGGTTGGACTCGGTCAAGGCGGTGTTACTACGATCAGTAAAACGAATAACCATGGATCCCATCCAGGCATCCAGAAGGTGATCATGTTCTATGGTCACAACTGCTTCAGCCCCAACGTATCCTAAGAAATCAAAGGTCACGGTGACAGGCCCGATGTCGTTTGATTGGACAGCGATGGCATTTCCCAACGTTTGCAATTGCTGGCAGAGCGATAGTCGTGTGTTTGGGCTCGCAATGTCCAAAATACTGTCCTGAGCCGTTCGGTGAAGCATGCATTTGGTCTCTTGCCTTTTTGTTTCGTAACAATCCCCCCTTGTAACCCACATGGCTCCCCTCAACAAATATATGCATAATAAATACATGCATTTATATTGCATATATGCATACAAAGGGAGGGAGAGATAGAGAGAGTGAGCGGGTGAGGATATAGTTTAGACTGACACACTCACAGATATACAAATTTGTACTACATATATATATATATATCATTTATATAAATTGCATTATATAGTTTATACATGTTTATACACATGTATGATATTGTACGATATTGTATCATCATGCATGCATGTGCGTGTGCATATGTATATGAATACTTTGGTTGACCGCCATTTTTGGTCCAAGTGTCAGGGGTTGTGTCCCCTAAGTAGGGTCTGCAAAGCCGTTGCATCTCGCCATTCATGATGTGAATGTCAAAGCTATGCAGGTCATACACCACAAGATATGTCGCCTCACCTTCCGGATGTGAGGGATCCGAAAGACCAAGAGAAACGGAGAGTGGAGCAGCTCTCGGTTCCAAGTCTTGAAGCTCTCGCAAGCCCACTAGAAAGCACCTCTCACTTGCCAAATTCTTGAACTGCGCACAGAACAGCTCCACTTTGACATGGTTGAAATCCGAATCCAGCATGTCCGCATTCAAGGCCACGACAGAGATCTTCTCGACAGGACTGAGTACTTGCTCGGAGATGCGCTGTCTGTCTCCTTCGCTGAAGAAGTCAAGCAATGACTTCCCTGCCAAACCACCAACTTTTGGTGCAGTTTGGAGAAGCATGGATGAGAGTTGGCCCGAATCCTTACGTGCCAATGGGTGCAAGTTCCCCCCAGAGCTACCTCGTCAAAAAATGAGGTGGTTTCAGGTCTGCCAAGAAAATCAATCCGATGTCTTTGCTTTGCATGGGTGACATCCCAAATGGTGTTGAAAACAACAACTATAATTTGAAACCACCAAACAGCCAGACAAGGATCCTGGGTCAATTGCAGATTTTGATCCAGCTCAACAACCGCATCATAGCATGCGGTCAGCAAAGAGGAAACTGCACCCAATTCCACGGTCCTCTTCTGCAAATCCACCTGGGGGTTTCCCAAAATGGGGGTACCCCAAAATGGATGGTTTACAATGGAAAATCCTATTAAAATGGATGATTTGGGGGTACCCCTATTTTAGGAAACCTCCACCTGGGGATCCAAACGCAACAACCGTGGGCCACAACCCCAACCTCCCATTTTGGATCCCATGGGCCGCACCTTAAGGAGCACATTCTCACGCATCAGCCTCCGGACAATGAGGATGCCCAAAAACATCATCGAGAACACCACAAGAAGCCACTCGCTTCTGACGGCTGCACCTGTGGAATGTCCTGAACATGCTTTTGAGTTGCCAATTTCGTATACCCAAGTCACCACGGTTGGTTCAATACTAAACTGGTCTAATAATTTGGATGTTTTGGGGCACCCCGCCAGTTTAGGAAAACTCCAATTGTTTCAGTGGTTGTGACAAAGCCACAGATCCACAAACCCAACCAAAACACAGGACCGAACATCATCGGTTTCCTTGAAATCCCGTCCTTGCAATCTGGCGATCTGAGTGGCTTGGAGAAAATGCAGTAGGATGCAAAATGCTACACAGCCAGTCCGTTTGGCCAGCACTGCGAAGATGAAGCGTAGTGCATAACCAAAGACGATCACGTCCCGAACATCCACCTCAACTGGAGGAATCAAATGGACAGCATCGAGGATCACCATAATCACCACGTACCAAAGGTCCAGGCTTCTGGGAGTGATGAGTTGTGGGAAAGAAGTCACCAAGAGCGACAAGGCGGCACCGGCCAAAACGTGGAGATCAAACTCTGCATTGGTGTAGCCCTCCCTCAGGACGCTAATCTGTCGAGCCGCCAGGCGGCACATGGTCAGGACGGAACCTACAAATAGGAAGCGCCGCATCCAGTTGCAACGCATCACATCGAGTTCCACTTCACTGCTACTATCAGCATCTCCTTGTTGACGCTCCCACCACCTTTTGAGCTGCTTATAGGACTTGCAGCAAGCGGCACAAGTCAAGCGGATGGAGAAATTCTGCGACTGGAGGAAGGAGACCAGAAAACAAATCTGCTTCACTAGGGCGGCTGCTAGAATTAGGACGGAGCCATATCGCAACACGGATGCCTTTGTGACATCCATCAGGGCAAAATCAGTGAATTCTCTCTTCAAAAATGTCAAACACTCTATTTGAAAACACTTTGAGCCATGAAAAAGCGCGGAAAACATGCATTTGAGTCATTTGAATCAAAGTATAATATATCACGCGACTACAAAAGTCTAGCAGCCAAAATCGATTGGCATATTTCAGCGAAGCACAAAACCGTGATCCCATGCTGGGCACATCTTTCCCCGGGGAGGTCTACGACACATCTCCAGTGGGATCATCCTCCACATGTTGGAACCCCCCAGCCAGATTACTATGATGATTATTCATCATTGGTATGAGTTTCCCATCATCATGATCTTGGATTTGCTTGAGGAACCCCCGAAAAAAACTACGTACAACTATTCCCTATAGATTCTCCAGTGGTAGTAGATTTTACAATACGTGCAAATCTACAAAAATAATCTTCAACAAATCATAGCAAATCCAGGTTATCCTGTTATTATTGGTGTTTTTTGCCTGATTCCGAAATTCCAAAGCCATCTTCCAAGATCTGCACCTCCCCCAGATCGTCCAGCCACACTCTTGCTGGTGCCACGAGGGAGGCCCAAGACCTCAGGTCCCCAGGTGAAAAATGGACCAATGGAACCATCAACCATGATTGATGCATGGATTTTTGTTTTTGGCCGGATTTTGGTTGAGTTAAACTTAGAACTTCTTAGAACTATGGAAGTTTTAACTAAGGAACTCTGGTGATTGATGGCGTTCAGCATGAAACAGTGTTGTTCATCGACCAAAAGTAGGGAGAGAACCCCTGAGTGATGGTTCGAGATCAACAATGTTTGGGGAATGTGGGAATATGTAATTTTGGAACGTTACATTCCGGTCTTTGTTGGTTCAAGTTCAATTCATGGAGTCAGATATATATATATATATATATATCTGTGTGTGTAATTGTATACGTATATATTTATTCATTTATTTATTCTGCGCATTAAATTTGTTTCTCAAAATCTTATGTTTAAGGATCATATCATGTAAAACCCCACCCAGATCCACCCGTGCCACGCCAAGCATCATCGTAGGGATTTTCCACCGCCCGTCGCAATGTCGCGGACGTGCGCTGGTGATCCCAGCGTAGGGACAGGGGAAGCCTCTGAGGGAAAGTGAAGTGCAAGTGCCCCAAACCCCCGGCAATCTGTCAGCTGTCTACCCCCCAAGAAAATACACAGGATAATATTTAATCGACAACCAGCTGACATCCCAATATGCGCCTGTCATTGAGTTATGACATGTTATGACTATATCATAATTTAGCTTGGCATCACCATGTTTAACCAACTTGCATTGGGAAGTCATATAGTTTCCAAATCATCATTCAGATGATGGGGATCATCATTCAACTGAACCAATGCGGAAGTGGCAGCACCCACAAGAAGTTCTGAGGGGACCCAAAGGAATGTCAAACTACCAACCCAAACCACCAGGCGTTGGCTGAATGCCAGGGAGGGCATGAACACAAGAGTTTCGGAGTTTGGCCTGCGGCAAACCGGTAAGGATTCCAACAATAAAAACAAAATCGTGTGAGGGTGTTCATCTCCCTATGTTCTCGGCAGTTGCTCTGACCCATACCCATCTCAAATGCCCCACGTGTTGCCCCCTATGCCGGTGGCCTTTCCACAAATGTCCGCGAGAGACATCCAATCAATAGTAGGCCAACCAGCCAGCTTAAGGTACGCTGACTCCCCATGGCGAGGAATTTCTAATGGACTCAGATGATCCCCAGAAGTTGCTTAACGGATGAAGTTGCAAATGACTGGAACACCCACTTTCATTATCAATCAGGGTGGTAGGTTGGTTCAGGTTGGCATCGATTTTCCGAACACGTCTATCAAGTCATCAGGTTGCTTGGATTCTCACATAAAGGGAGGCTCACAAGAAGGTATTCCTTTCGGTCCTTGCGTAGTATCTGAATTCTTGGTACTCTCATCAATTTGGTCCAGTGCAATTGAGGCCTTGTGCTGCCACGTGGTTTCATGTTTGTGCAGTAGCTGATGCGGCATGGAGCCATTCCGCCAAACAAGCTGTAAATCCTGGGCAATATCTTTGCAATAGACATGCTGCGGAAAATCAAAGCCAACAAATATCACTTGGATATACTTGGATACTCTCTGGTACTCTAACTTGTTGAAGGAACATCTCTATCTTCAACGTGTCAATCATGTACAAACAAAAGATGTCCTGTGGCAATGTTTGATTACTGTACTTGGGGTAGTAATCCCAATTGACACGTGTGAAAGACGACCTGAGCGATGGAAAGTCGCGACCTCCGACCGCTGGAAAGATCCGTACATAGCTAAAGACTGGGATCAATGCTTAGCCTTTCATATCTTTCAATGTTTAGCCATCAACCGTAAACCTCAAACGGTGTCTAGTCCGGTTTCATCCAATCTCAACTCATCGCAATGGACTTGTCGCTGCAATGACTGCACTGTCTCAGCTCCATGGATCCGAGTCAACTGAAGGTGTGATCTCATCCCCTCAACATTAAAATGTCCCTCATACGGAACCCTAGGTCAAGAATAGATCCAAAATGTCCAAAACAAAGCTTTATCTGAGTTTCAGAAGGGGAAATCTGACCAGCCAAAACCATTCATGACCGACTATATATATGTAATCTGATTGCGGATAGTGCAACACTTTCCAGCAATCTGATACGGAATCTATGGAGATTAGTTGATTAGTTGTGGGTATTACCTCGAATTCCAAACTCTTAATTGGACCATTAGACTATTCTCGAATTAAATGGAGCTAAGAAAATCATGGGAAAATATGGAGAAACAAAAACACTATACCCTCTGGTAAACTAACAGTTTGCTATTGAAAATGGCCATAGAAATAGTGGATTTTCGGATTTTCCCATTAAACATGGTGATTTTCCATAGCAAACTGTTAGTTTACCACATGGTACATGGAGGTTTCAATCCAGACTGGGTGATTTCTCTCTTCGGATCTCCTCGCCTGGCATCCGCCGACGCTGTTGCTGCAAGCGCTTTTCCAAGCCTGGAGCCGCGGCGCTAACGGAGCGGGGCGTTTTTGACCAGCTGAAACCATAGGCGTTTCAGCAAAAAAAGCACTGGGGTCATCAAACATTGGATTGGTTTAAGGGAAAATCTACAGGAAACCATGGATTTTCCCATGAAATATAGGGTTTTCCTGTAAATTTTCCCATTAACCAATCCATTGAATCAAAAATGGAAATGGACAATCACCCATTTCAAAATGATTTTCTCATTAAAACATATTAAAACCTCCATGTACATAACATAGAGGATTTCCCATTGCCATGCTTGATGAGGGCAGATGTGGCAAAACCCATGGGAAAAAAAAACTGAGGTACAAATGGTGAGTTTTCCACATCCATGCTGGCAATAACCCAGTTAGAGTTGGACAATCAACCTGCTGACCCAAGCTGCGACCATGAACCACCAAAATACTAGAATGAACCACCAAGCAAGGATATTGAAAGGGAACATGTACTCACCAAAACATGTTAAGCCTTAAACAAAAGTGATCAATAGTTTTCAACGTATGAAATGAATTGGCAAATTTGGAGATAAGTGGATGTACAATCTATACAACGATATCCCTTCAACAGGATATTCCCCAATAATTGCACCCTACATGAACAAGTCCAACACATGGCATCAAGGTTTCGGAAGGGGTGACATATTGGTTCAACATCGACAGATCGTTTTGACAGGATGTTTCCGGGAACATTTAGCAGAAACCCGGGGCTCTTCTCAGCCGGGCAGCAGGGTTCCTCGGGATTTTTCTTCACCACCACCATGGACCCTCTCTTGCAATGAAACGTAGCAGTGGAACATGGCCACTGCATGGCTAGTCAATGATTTACCCCACTGTAAACTAACATAGACTATATAATATAGATATGGAAAATCCACCATTTGTAGATCGTGTTCCTAGAGAAACCATGGAGGTCCCATCTACGTTAGTTTGCCCAAGGGGTCATGTTGGATTTCCCGATGAAACCTATCAGGCAGCCTCGGATTTCGAGTTGATAGCGATGTTTTGCCAACAACTTGGCTTTCAATAGCGACTCCTCAGGGCCGAACAGTCTGGGCTTGGGATGGTCCTTATATTTGGGAACTATATCATGCCATACCATGTGCACTTGGTAGTTAGCAACTCTTGCTTGCAACTTTGCATGTTCAAATGCATTGTTGGTCTGACCGAAATGATTTGCCACCCAAATATGGTTTGATGTTAAGAATCAATTCAGGTTGTGGGTCGGCTAGTTCCCCTTTTCTGGACCATACTCAATATGGATGCACGTTTAAACTCTAGGTGATTCGGCCTATCTGAACACACGCACACATTTTGTAGATTCAGCTTTACCAAAGCTACCAAACGTTCACTTCAGGCATCACCCCAGCATTCCAAGCCTTCGGTTCATGGTCTGCCGGAAAATGATTTTCCCATTTGTTTCGGGGGATGTCCCTTGCCATGTTTGATTGCCGGAGGGTAAGTATATGTAAGATAACCCCCCCAACATACCCACTGCTAGTCCGACACTCCAAGGAGTTGATATAATCACAACCACAGCCAAAATGGGGTCACTGTCCATGAAAGGATTCCTCCAAGAAACCTGAACTGCCAGAAGTGGGATACAGGCACTCAAAATGTCCCACCATTAGTGGTGATTTGAATTTGATGTGATATGATGGGAATATAATGGTGATATGGGATGATATTTACTTCAATGGTGATTGACTCGACCACTTTCCAACCACTAAAGTCACTAAATTGCACTCAGAGTTGCAGGGGCAGAATCTTTGGCATCTTCACAAGCCCGAAGGGACTGCCGAAACGTGTTCCTTTTAAATGTACTCCCCTGCTATAAATTGGTTCATCAACTCAAACGACTATAAGATATCTATACCATACACCTTGATAGCCGTTGGGTGCCGTCAGTAAACCTACAGTCGTTCAAAACCAACTCAGCCAACGAACTGGGGGGAACGACCTCTTGCAAGTGAGACCAGGGAAGTCATCGAAAAATCCGCCAAGCTTCGACCCAAATCCGGTATGGCCGGTCGGCCCATCCCAGAAAACTCATGGCCAACGATCCTCGCTGGAGACCAAGTGGTGGTCGCACCAGGATTCCCAAAGTATGAGAACATATGGGAACCACTGAAAAACCATGGGCCCTACGACCTATCCATTTATTTCTATGGGGGTATGATCGGTTAAGCATCCTCATCCAGCGGAGGTCTATCCATCACAGGTGTTGTTGCTTGGAGGATCTTAGGCGCTCTCAAATGGCAACACCAATTGGGGAAATCATGACACTTTCCCGTAAAACTTCTGTGGGCCGGATGATTCCTCACCCTCGGTCACTACATAATCACCAACATCACCACCACACTATCCTCCAGTAGAGGGGTGTAGAATTCCAAGCTGGGGCTCGCAACAGTGCAACGCGTGTTCCGAGTTCCAAAGTAGATATGCCGGGAGCACAAAAGTTGCTCTCCAAGAAAAACACACGGGATTTGACTGTACAAGTCTGTATGCTATGAGAATCCAAGTATGGTTTGTCTGGTTGGTCACCATTTTCACTATCCTCCAGAAATCAATGCTGGCTAGCTACGAAATCGACTGAACAATAGGCGGGCAGTGTAATGGATATGAGACAAAATTCGGGTATGCTTTAAAAAAAACGGATGCTGAATACAAGTTAACAATTGTGACAAAAATCTGCGGTCTTCTGGGCCTCAAACTTTGTTCCATGCCCAAATGGGCATCTATACATACAAAAATCATGGCACTGAATGGTGGATTTACCAGCAAGCCGTGTTTGATTACAAAAAGGCTATCTAAATACTAAATATGTTACAGATTCCATGTTTTCTGGGTATTCCGATTTAGATCTGGAAATTCACCATTTGCAAATCCCATGTGAATCCCTAACTCCCTACAAAATCATACAAAATCACACAAAATCCATTAAATCCATATAAAATCCATCAACCCATCTACTTCTTTACGCATCTGGTCCGGTTTTCCGCAACGACGTTGCGGCCAAGTGTCCCACAGTGCCCTGGCGAGTCGAACGTGTGAGAACCTCCACCTGCCACGAGGTAGTATCCTTTTGGATTTATCGGGATTTTAATGGTTTTTGTATGGGTGTTTTGTAGGGGTTTTAAAGGGATTTATCAGGATTTCATACAAATTCTCGGGATGTTAATGGGTTTTATATGGGATTGATTGGGATTTCATAGGGATTTTGATGGGATTTTGCATGGTGGGATGTTATGATATGTTATGGTAATATGAAGGGCAGTATAACATAGTATAACACCAATATATCCCAGTTGATGATCGCTCATGGATGATGATATGAGAATCCCAATCTCTATAGATTAACCCCTTTAGGATAGTGAACCCGCCGGGTTTTGCAGCCACTACTCCATCTGCGTCACCGCGCGGCCAGCCATGCATCATTTGCAGTAAATCTCATGGTTTTCGCTGTTCTCGGCCCCGCACCCAGCCAGCTTCAGGATCTCCGAGTCCGGGGGACTTGATCGCCAAGGTGGGATGAATCTCCATGAGCCACGCCTAAAAAAACCGCATCCGAGGTCTGTCTGGGAACCCTTAAAGGGCCACCAAAAATGGAGATTTCACCAGGCCAAAGTGGACATGAACCAGCCAAAATGGGAATTTCACCAGGCAAAATGGATAGCTAACCAGCCAAAATCTGGATGTAATCAAGCAATGTCTGGAACTTCAAGCAACAAGAACGAAGTTTAATGGGATTGAACTTGAAGATGATTGGGGAACTGCGAATATGACCAACAATGTGGGGATTTATTGGAATACCATGGGAAATTCATGGGGATACAATTAGTCGAATGTAATTATGGTAGCCTCCAAAAGATGGACATGGTTTTTCCAGGAGGTGAATTTTGGTGATGTTTCCTCCATTGTTTCCAGGTGTTCAAGGTATCTTCGGCATCAGTTCCCGGGGTGCCATCCTAAATTTGATGGTTTATCATGGTATCATTCATCAGCAGCGTTCCTATTGAAATGGTACGTAATTTTTTTGGGGGTTAACTTCATCTCTTGGCAGCCCCAGATTACATGCATAAGAATGTTGATTTGGGGGTGGCGAAGACGTTCAGCAAACCAGGGTAGATTTGATCCAAAGCACGAGACTTGTTAGCCAAGAAGAATTGGATTTTCAAGCTGACCCAAACCTATCCGATGGTTCTTATATATCTTAGTTCTTTTTCAGTTGATGAAATTGGCGAATATCACCAAACAATAGATAGTAAGTTTTTTAAAAAAAAAATAATCCAGCAACTTGAACAGTATACAACAGTAGGAAGTTAAACGATTGGCACCATGTTGTTTACCCCGTCTGGTAAGCTAGGGTGATTCTGGAGAATCCCCTCTCTTTTGAAGCATTTCTAGATTACTTACTAATCGAAATTGGTGGTTTGCCGTATTTGATATGATATGTGAACCCTTCCCCCCATGTGAGCATATGTGAGCACATATGAGCACATGAATTCACACATAAATATTGATGTACTAATATATAAATTAATCTACAATCAATATATACAAATGGTCAGCCATAGTAATATATATATATACACATATATACATGTATATAAATGTATATACATGTCTGTATATATATATATACACACACCGTATTTTAATGTAGACATACCTGTATATGTATAGAACCAAGATCATGTCCGCAAAGCACCAGTTCACCATGAAGCCATGCGACACGTCCCTTGCTGTCCACCACTAAATCCGCGAAGAAATGGAAACCCAAAGAACCACAGGCGTGTGGCACAGCCTCGGGCAATGCGGCATCAAGTTACATGGGGAGATTTAACCAATCATTGTCCATGGGAAATGATGGGAATATAGTGGATCTAGAAATAATAGGGGTTCTTGGGGATTGATAAATGGATTTATGGGGATCGATGTTGGGATTGATGGTGATTGCTTGGGGGTGCATTTTCACTGAACTAAGCCAAGTGCATACATATATATATATATATATACATACAAATAAATAAATATACATACATATATATATATATATACAATAAAAATTATTAAATATAAATAAAAAAGAATATATATATATACATATACATAGATATACATATGGGGGTCGTTCTAAAACCATCCTCTTAAAGTTTAGTAAGAAGGTTGGTTGAGAACTTTTTGGTGGCATAAAACCTGCATCGCGCAAGTTTCGCGCAAGGTCGGCCCAAGGTTTTGCGCAAGGGAAACCGTATAGTGGTATGTCATGTTGTTTCTTCAACATGTTTTTGTATGGTTGCATGGCAATTCTGCATCTGATTTTTGTTTATAAAACTGGCAGTATGATGCAGGTCCTGCTCAAGTCCCCAAACGCAAACAAGAATGTCAATTAACAATAATCAACAATCCTGCCAAAGAGAAGAAAAATCAGCCCAAATCTGCGCAAGCCTCGCGCAAGCTTTGCGCAAGAAACGCGCAAGCTTCAGGTCAAAAGTTGACCCCGTAGTCCATGCCACCCTGTCAAAACACAAACATGCACATGGATATACACTGTGAAAATGGTACAAAGAAGAAATCATATTTTCTGATAAGAAGATACACGGACACGCAGGCTAATATTTATTATTATACACACTATAGGAAATCCCACCAAAAGGAGCACGAAAACGGGGCACGAAAACATGCACAGCAAAAAACTCAAACGTGACTGTGGTCACACAAGATACGCGCAAGGTTTGCCCAAGGCCGGCCCAAGAGCCACTTTCGGGCAAAAGAATTTAGAACAAATATATACATAATTACATATATATATATATACACACATATATATATACACACATATATATATATATATATATACACAGTATACATATGCATGTGAAGAACCAGGGGTAGGATGACCAGCCCTGATCCCGGATTTGCCTACCTGGGTCTACCTGGTCATACAGTATCAACATTGATCATGAACAGATCAAAAACTGCATGGTCTTTCATAGAAAAATGATACTTGCCCAGAACAGGGAGCCCGTTCAATAAGGTTATATTTGGAGGAAGCACGGTTATATATGATCATATGTATATAAGTATGACAAGTTGATTTAATTTAAATTTGCCAAAATGAAAGGAATATATGGGGTGCAGACCTTGTAGGAGCTGCATCAATAAATGTCCCACCCCAGGCTTTGATAGTGAGGTTTTGGGAGCCAAGAAGGGAAAGAAAAACAACAATGGGGATCTAACCAACTAAAATGGGGACGTAATGGGGCGCATAATTGGGTATATCATCAACCAATGATATCCAATGATGATTTAGTTTGGCCCTGCCCTCTTCAATTTGCATCAAGTTTGCCGGAAAGGCATACAAAATGCACATGCTTCATCATACCTTCCGGACTGGTGAATGGTTTTTGTCATTCAACAAAAACTGGCGTAGGTTTTGACTCGAGACTAAACACTGATATACACTGATTGCTTAAGATTTTTGTGCAGAGTTCCACCAACAACCGCACCGTAACCTGACCTGGGTCCATGTTCAACCCCAAACCTAGGAGATTTTACCAGTTCCACAGGTGAAGGCAAACACAATCAGTGCCGCACATTGGAGGCACAGTCCAGCTTTCCCCTCGCGCTTAACCTCGGACGTTTGGACACAGATGCGGGCGCTGGTACCCCAATTTGCCCCAGGGCTTTTGCTAAGTTGCTGCAAATATGTTCAACACATGTTGGGTTTATGGTATATGGATAATCCACAGTATTCTATAATGGTAGATAAATATCTCCATGGTCTATACGAATCGTATACCTGATGGTACATACTTCAATAACTGTTGGTTTTGGGTAATTTCAATGCTATTTCTAAATCATGAAACACAAATGGGGACCCATCACCTTGTGGCATCTATCAATCTGACAATGGAGTCGCGAGATTTTCCAACCAGTTTCCAGCGATGAGCTATCTCCAACTAATGGAGTGTCCTTTAGTCGGGGTTAGATTAGGGAAAAGACACAATCCTCTAGGATTTACGACTGCTGGGTGACCTGGTGGGCAAAAAAGGCTAATCCCCAGCACATGAACGGATAAACATCAGTGCAACCAGCAAACATCAAGGGTTTGCTAAACATGGCAAATTGAAATCACAACATGGCACAGGCCCGCAAACGCAACTATCCTGCAACCATCCCTAGATTGTCATCAATCAGTGTGTCTTACTATGATTCATGCACATTATCATGGTATATCTTATTATAGACCATCATCGATTATCATGGCTTGGCACTTGGATGCACTTGGCACTTCTCTTCACCATCTTTCGCCTACAAGGTGGTGCCCCCCAGTGGAGGAAGTTGGTTTATAACCGCCATCAACTAGTTCTCTGTGTCATAAACCAAGCAGTGAGTGGAGTTATACAGTTGTACACATTTATAAACCTACTCAGCTGACAAGGGGCAAGGTCTTAATCGCTTGCAGCCCAAGAACAGAAAAACCGCCAGGGCCAACTTCACGTTCTTCCAAACCACCTGTCCCAGGACACAATGAGGCTCTGAAACTCCAGAATCCACAAGGCACGCCCTTGCTTTTGGGTACAACGCTGCAGACCTGAAGATTCGAGTTCCTCTGCACTATAGTTATAAATCATACATGGTGAATAATGATTGTATAATAAGTGTCAATAACAGGTAAGAATGTTGAATAATGGTTCATGACTATCATCCACTGTTGACATGATCAACTTGGTAGTGTCATCTCCACCTGCGCACTCAGCTCTCCCCCAGTCCCCTGTGGCGCCATCGCGCGCCTTGGGGTCCAAACCATTTTGCTTCTCGGCGATGCGAAACCACTTATGCAACGAGCCTGGTTCATTGGTCAAGCTTCTTTGTAGAACCGGCCCTACAAGGTAGTGCCCCGGCCTGTTAGCTAAGTTGGTGCAAATAAGTCCAATAACTGTTGGGTTTATGGTAGATATCTCTATAATACACTATACTTGAGGGTGGTTATAAACCACCAAACATTACTGGTGGGCACCAACTTGTCTGAATCGCCCTTCTCGCCGATTGTCCACTCCCAAAACCATGGGCCATGGGTCTCTAACTTTCGATGCAAGACCCTGATGAAACCTAGGAGAGGCCATGGTGAATGAATCAGAGTTGCTGAGAAGAGTTTCATTTAAAGCAACAACTTTAAGTAACATAGAACAACAACATATAGATAATATCATATATATATATATATTATATACACATCCAAGGTTGACCCTGAATCATTGTCTTTGGTTGATTTACAACACGTTCAAACCTCCAAATTTTGATGCACCTCCCGAGCCGGCATCGTGCTCAGCACCCTCCGGATGATTCCAGCTGGGGGCCGTTGGACATTGATAGGTGCCACCCTGGCCGTGGCGGAAATGTGGGAAACTAACATAGCTATTGAAAATGGCCATAGAAATAGTGGATTTTCCCATGAAAAATTGTGATGTTCCATAGTTATGTTAGTTTACCAGAGGGTAGTTCAGGTGGGATAATCAATTCTACCCTCCCATAATTGGTGATTTTCCATGGAAAATGGTGCTTTTCTCATAACTTCAGTTTGCAAATGATAGAAAACCACCATGGCTACGTTAAATCACCGGATGGTACATAATTATAAATGCATGTCAATGAGGAAAATCCAATTGCAGGCTTGTCAGAGCGGATCTGGTTTCCCTGTGGGAGATACCTACAATATAAGATACACCAAGCAAAAGGTAGCATGACCTGGTTGCTAGCCCTCTACTAAACAAAGTATCCAAGTATCAAGTACAAGTTCCAGAAACGCACCAGGAACTGAATTTTATCCAGGGACATTTCTCAGCATTCCTTGCTGGGGTATTCTTCACGTGGGGCATAGACATGAGAATGAACACAGATAATAGATATGATGATACATTTGTCCAATGAGTCCAATGACGCACCAAATGCATATACATACACATGACATCACATCATACATAGCCATAGAAACAAGGATAAACAACTAACAACCATATTATACCATATTTATCGAGGGGCCTTCAGAGGGGCCTGTGCAGCTGGCCTCGATCTTTGGGATGTGATGGGTCACATGCATCAAGGGCTCCTGAAGTCATGGAGCAGGTGGCGAATCGGCTTGGCCTTTGGCACCAACGGTGTGCACACATGCATTTCTACGAATTTATATGAGATTTTTAGCTATCCATGCCTCAACTATGTGATACATGCACAAGTATAGCATATTATATATATACAATGCACATAATAAGTACATATATATATATATATATATATATGGGTGCGGGTCAATAATCGGGTATGGATCGCTCCGCGGTGATCCGTACTATGGATCGGGAGTGCTTACGTAAGGTGCCTGANGGGTCATCATAGGAAACAAACCGTGCTGATACTCCTACTTGCTATTGCTTGTCCGGCTACGCAGCAGCAGAAGCAGGAGAAGCACTGTGGGTAGCAGTCGCAGTAGCTGCTGCAGTAGCCACCAGCAGCAGCAGGAGGAGGAGCAGTAGTAGTGGTAGTAGCAGTAGTAGAAGTAGAAGTAGAAGTAGAAGTAGAAGCAGAAGCAGAAGTAGAAGTAGAAGTAGAAGTAGAAGTAGAAGTAGAAGTAGAAGTAGAAGTAGAAGTAGAAGTAGTAGTAATAGTAGTAGTAGTAGTAGTAGTAATAGTAGTAGTAGTAATAGTAGTAATAGTAGTAGAAGTAGAAGTAGAAGTAGAAGTAGAAGTAGTAGTAGTAGTAGCAGTAGTAGTAGTAGCAGCAGTAGTAGTAGTAGCAGTAGTAGCAGCAGCAGCAGTAGCNAGTAGAAGTAGAAGTAGAAGTAGAAGTAGTAGTAGTAGTAGCAGTAGTAGTAGTAGCAGCAGTAGTAGTAGTAGCAGTAGTAGCAGCAGCAGCAGTAGCAGTAGTAGGAGCAGCAGCAGTAGCAGCAGCAGTAATAGAAGAAAAAGAGTCCCATTTCACATTGGCATTTGTTGAGGCGTGGCTGGGTTCGGGTATGGATCGGGTATGGAACGGGTATGGATCGGGGTATGGATCGAGACACG
>BGPT01002661.1:4003-45256 GCA_003297045.1 Symbiodinium sp. clade C Y103
GCATCCTATAGGCCCAGGCTCTGTTCAGTTCTATAAGCTATAGGTGTTTCAATTTTTGAAACTTCCGACCCCGGCTTGCCCGGGAACTACTTGTACCTGGCAATATGATGCACTATATCTGTAGCACAACACTTTAACATGATCGAATTCTAATGAAACATGGCGATTTAACATGTAAAACATGTAAGGATTGAGATTGACATCACATTCATATGATGTTTTGATGGATTCAAAAATCACCACCGGTGGGAAATATCACCATGATTAGTGCTCGATTAATGTGAACGGCTGGGGAGGGGAGATGGTCAGGTCATTTGCAAAACCGGTGACCTATGGCTACACCATGGTACACTGTTGTAAGATATAATCATATATAATCTGTGTCAAGTCACTGGGTATCCCAAAAAAAAGGGGATGGTTATGGATGGTTGGGGTAAAAAAAATATGAAAAAATGACCAGTCCTTGAGACTTCCAAACCATGCCCCTGCCTCAAACTTCTTCTCAAGGCGCGACGCACCTCGCGTGCACTGAGGCATCCGGAACCGTCCTGGCACGGGGTCATGTCTTGCAGGTGCATACGGCCATTGTGGGCCAATATGATTGTCGCTTTTCCACAGAAAATACTATAACAGGTATAAATCCCATATCATCTGTGTATGCCGTACTTGGCTACACACCTAGGAATTGGAAGGTCAATCTGGGTAGATCGTTGCAATACTCGGATGATGTGGATGGTCTAGGAATGGGCCACGCCCAACCAATGGATGGGCGTATCATCAACCAAAAATAACCAAAGGCTTTCAGTCTTTGTAAAGGTTTACCATCCAATAAACATCAGGCAGCAAAATATGACTGCACCCTTTGTTATCATTCCCTTGAAAATATGACGACTGGCGCTGGAACCCAAGTATGGGCTGCTGCAGGACCATCAATGCTGGTTGGGTGGCCTGATCATAGCGATTGAAGATCACGTCAAAGCCTTGACCATGCGGTCCTGTGCTGCAGTCAGTCCCCATCCAGAATAATTAGGGTGTTTTGGGATGTTTTGGGGACTGAATCCAACGGTTCAAAACACCACAATGTGGAGACCTTCCTACCTTGGAGACCAGAAAATCACCCCAAAACATTGTAAGCTAGGCTTAGTTGGTACCAATGCGAGGCGCTCATCATTTCTAGTAAATGATATGAGCAGTCCTTACCTTCTTGAATGCCATATTGACCCATCATGACCGTATTCACCGCCAAAAAATGCCAAACATCAACTCCTTCAAGCCTTTGTGACTCCGAGCCAGGGCCCTTTGATGTCGAGATCAACCATCAACGACTGTCCTATGCCTGGGGATGCGGATGTAGACTCTTCCCACATGACATGGCTAGTCTATGCCAACATTTCTAGCCTGTAAAAAAAATATCTTGAACTAGGCCTTGCATATTTCTAATCCGTAGCAAAGAACAACCCATCAAAACCTATTCACAAGGCATTTCCCCAAGTGAGCGGTGCTCCCTCCCAAATGTCCTTCGTACGCCGCAGTTTTTATCTTGCAGCGAAGCCTTGATGCAAGTCATCCGACAGGGCTGCCCATGCTATGGCAACGCTCTGATGGTGATCTATGGTGATCTGCCGAATTACAATGGCCATATGAATGCATCGGCCTCCTTATTTACATAAACCAAACAAAGTCCAACCTTTTTGATTTCAAAATATGACAGAAACCTATACTTGCAGTCTTGCAGCAGAGTCGACGAGTCGAGTTCAACTTTTCTGCAATCTTTTGGTTGTTGATTCCATGGTGCCACCAAGGGGCATTTCCAACGTCTGTTTGGACAGCCGCACCGGTGAGGGTGCCTTGGCTTTGTGAAGTACAGGTCTGTTCAGTAGTTTGGTTGATGGCTTTTCGAAGTGTTGAAAATAGGCTGTGTAAGGAGGAAAGAAACGACCCGAGTTTCACTTTTGTTTCTTGAATCACAACATGTTGATCCATGATCAACAGAAAATTACTCCAGAAGAACTTGCTTGGTCTTGTTTCATCCGTCAGCAGCATCTTAGGTCCCTGCCACGAACAAGGAATCCTTCGAATTGGATGCTTGTGATCTCGAAGTCTCCTTCCCGCTGCTTTTCAGCTTGGCGCATTGCCTGAGGGCGTCACTGTTCTTTGGAGGATCTGACAGGTGCATTTGAAGATTTATATTTTTGCCGCTATTGTCAATAAGATTTATGACCAGCATGCTTTGTAGCCACTAAATTCCAGCACAAAAATATGTTAATCAAAAGATTTCAAAAAAAATGTCTCACAATTCTTCATTTGTAGTTGGCGATGATGAGAGAACCAAACACATGTGTGGCTGGACCGGCTCTCTTGTGACCCCATCGGCTAGGAGGGGGTCAACAGCTGCAATGCCACCGTCTGAGCTTCCAACAAGTCGATCCTCCAAGAAGCCTGCAGCAGTTTGTTGTGGCCGATGGTTGAAATCATGTTTAAGAATGCTAAACATTGCCAGCTGCCACATGAGAAACCCACAACACCTTCTTTTGCTGCCCGTTATTGACATTCATCATGACAACGACCTGGTGTTTGATTTTGCATTTTATCAATATCCACATCCATTCGAATCTGCATCGCCCCACCGTCTTGGCGTTCAGATGCTCTTGGAGCTCGGCGTAGGATTCGCGGAGCTTGGACCTCGGCATGGTCAACTGAGATCATGGGGATGGATGGTGCGGAAAAAACATTGAAATCCCAGGGTGGTTCCATGGTTTATCCACAAAAATCAAAAAAACATTTTCCGGGAGTGGCAAGTGCCCTTTTCGGCATTGGACGGGGATGGGAATAGTGTGGAAAATGGAAATCAAGCGCACAGACCAGCAAGAATGGGCAAATTGTATAATCATCAGTATGAGTACAAAAAAGGACAGAAAAATGGGATCTTGCTAGACATTCCGGGGTTTTGTCAATAAAAAACAAACAGCCAACATGGGAATGCAACCAACAAACTTGGGTTTGAAATGGCAAACCACGGGGCTTACTAAAACATGTCATATCAAAATATATCAAATATTTTTAATGAGCGCTAAGGGATGCATTTACTGTATCTAAATTTCAGCCTTTCTTTCTTGCGTGTTTCCCACTACCACCACTGTCAAAGGTCAGGTCAGGTCTCTGATGAGTGTGCAGGCACAGGTAAAGTAGCTCATTGGAGGAAAAGTGCTTGAGCAACAGTACTCACATCTATGAGTGTGCCAATCGGATCCAACAAGCGGTTTTGCGAGTTGTCTCGCCTACTATTGCGTCGATTTGTTTGAGGAATGGCCATATGGAAAATATACTTCCAAATTGCTCGAAGGTCAAGGTTGCTGTCGCACCACCAAAAAATGAAATGTGGCGCCGCAACCTGGTGCTGGCCATCAACCTGTGACCGGAGCGGATGTTGTCGGGATTGAACACAGGGGTGGTGGTCACAGCTAAGCCTTCAAGGCTTCCAAGAATGCCTACACACCTCCTCACAATGCTCCAAACAATTCTTCAAGCAATAACGTCAAAATTGCTGGTGGGTCATTTTGCCCGCAAGTGCTGCCTTTACAGCAGTGAAAACCACTGCAGGTAGCTTCGCGGCCCAATCACCCAAGCTTCTCACCTACACAACCTTGATCTCCGCCTCAAAGCCCCAAGAGTCGCCCCGCTCGCAGTGGAAGGAATTGAAGCTCCAGCAGCCCTTCTCCAAGAGCTGCTCCCGAATCTGCCGGTGAACTGCCTCGCACAGGTCCTCTCCATATTCCTCGAGCTCAGCAAAGCGCTCCGCGTCCTCACCATCTGCCTCGGCTTCTTTGAGCCTGTCGAGATCGCAATGCTCCTCAGCAAAGTTGGTGAAAGCCTCACAGGCAAGCACAATGCTGCTGTACTTCTTGTCATGGTCCCATGCGTACTTCTCATTGCAGTTTGAAGGGTCCCAGTCATCGTCAACCCAGTAGTGGCATGAAACCTCGTATGCCTTTCGCTTGCGGCTGGGCGCAGCCACGGGACGCGGAGCCTTGGATAACTGGTCCATGCGAACGAGCTTGGTGGTGCCGTTGTCGAGCTTCACCTTCGCCATCACCTCCTGGATGACTCCCTTCTTGTCTTGATCGATGAGAACCTTGCTACCCTTCTTCATGAGATTGGACGCTGCAAACCCCAGATCAGTATCCAAACTCAAAAGCCTTCACCCGCAAATGCCTTGAGTCAAAATGGCGATGGTTCAGTTCAGATTCTCCAATGAATCAGTGGTGGTGCAAAGTCAGTCAGGTCTGGAAAACACTTTCCCTTAACATGTCGGCACAACTTCCATCACTGCTTTTCCATCTTTCCCATCCGGCCTCTGTACTCGTGATGGCAATGTGCGCGTAGCAAAACGTGCAGGTCGGGTGGTACGGTGCTCTGCTCACGAATACTGTGCCGTTCTGTTTCATTTGTTGTTGCTCTGGGTGCTGTTGCTAGTGCTGTTGGTCGTGAGGATCTGATGTCAAGCATGGGGTGGCGGCTTTCTTTGAAATGTTCATTCAGAAAGACCCCTAGAAGATCCTAGAAGTCTGGCAGGTCTCCATCATCATCCCAGTGGCACCCCGGCTGAGTGGCCCAAACAACAAGTCCTTGGACTCTTCGCACTTGTTGCTGAGGATGTGGACCTTAAGCCAGGGCCCTGGGGTGATCCTGGATGGATGTCAAACGATGGGATTGGGAGCAAATAAAAGAATGTAGAAAATTAATAAGTACACACACACACAAAACAGAAGTGCTGTATGTATGTTATCAGTTAACAACATCATCTGTATATATGCTAAATATGAGTCAAAATCAACAAATTGTCGACAAAATTAACATACCAACTGAAGGTTGCACCAAAGGTCCAATACTCTAAACGAATCAAGGCACAAACTGGACAACATAATCATATTATACTATATTTTGGAAGGATTTTGGGAGGTGCATCCAGAGCTTTGGGCACGGCAACCTGAAACTATCGGGAACAACAGCGCCATGAAGCTGGTCGATGAATTTACGACCCCAAATTGAAGGTACCACTTAATTACTGCTATGACTGGGTAGCTCAGTTACTTCTCAAGGATTCGTCACATCAGAATTCAATAGCATCTCCAACACAAGCCTAGGGAGACATTGAGGCCATGGAAAATCCTGGCATGGCAGCCGGTGACACAACGACAAGGTCCCAACGTTGCTCTTTGCATTATGCACCTGCTCCTGGGATCACAGTCCAGTCGCCCTGTCGCCCTGGTGATTGCCTTGTATACTGGTGGAGGGATTTGGGTCTTACATGAGATGAGCACATCACCGAAGATAAAACATGTAACTATGTGACTGACTGGCCCCGTCCTGCATTCGTTCAAAGGCACTCTGGCGGATGTCCTGCAGGTTAAAGGCTTGAAACAAACATTGCGACATCATCAAACTAACATGACTGGGGTTCATGGCAAATATATGTATGTTTAATCGCGGTTTCTGAAATAACAAACATAGCTGGGGGGGGCGGCGGCACCCTGCATGCCATCTAGAGCACCTGGCTGAACCTGATACACCGTCCTGCTGCACAGCCAGGGGAAGCCGCTGATCCAGCCTGGGTCGCAAAGCTTTTGATCTCAAGCCATCTCAACTCGAAAGCATATGGGGGTACCCAAAAATGGATGGTTTATAATGGAAAATCCCCTTAAAATGGATGATTTGGGGGAACCCTTATTTTAGGAAACCCCCATATTGAGCTTGTGGTACAGAACATTATAGAACTACTGGAAGAGCATGTGATAGCATTATCCAAAAAGGATCATCAAACCCAACCCATTCATACATTTCATACATTTTACTCACACAATCTTTCAAGGCTGACTACGCCGGTAGCACGACTCGCGTACTTTGCTTCTCAGGCCCCTAACCGATCCAAGGAAATCTCGGGAGCCGCCTCCCATTCCTCCAAGGACCTAGGCAACTGGAAGGCATTGGAAGGCCAAAGATGGTGTGAGATGGTGCGCAGCACCAGGAAATTGGCTAACTCTTAATGGGTTTTACAATGTTTGATGCCATTTATGGTAATAGGTGAAAAATGGCATGGTGCCATAGTCTTCGGATTGCAAGATTGTTGCTGGAATAGACTTTGCTGAACGTATTCAGATACCTATTGTCTTGGGACTAACAGGGTCTGATACCATCCAGTATCTGAAGGTTGCAATAAAAGTGCGCATATGATTATAATAACTGCGCCTGTTAGTATAAACCAGCAATATGAAGGTCCAATACATAATCTTATAATCTTAGCCCATGGTGACATGTGATGACTACTGCCATGATATGCTATGATTGTGGTTTGCGCTTTCCGCTGAGTGGTTGCCATGGCTTTGCTAAGGCCTCTTTTCCCGTCTGGTGTCATATCTTCATAGCTCACGTGGCCCGGGCTCGACTATGGGGCACTGATGGTCCCTGAATTGCGCGCGAAATTCTCGCAGATCTCACTTGGGGTTGCGCAGCACCAGAATCACCGAATCCCCGCGAAGGAACATCTTGCTGATGAAGCGGTCCTGGCGGAAAAGTCAATTCATTTGAGACCGGTTGGGCAGGATGAAAGGCAAACATTAAGATTTCAAGTCAAAAGCGCTCCTTTGCGCCAGCTAGACATCAGCATGAAACCAAAGAACTATCTTTGCAACATGAGATTTCAATTTCTCTCACACCATTCGCAGGGGTTCAGGTAAATTGGGCTGGGTCTTCACCCGATGATAAATCATACAAAGCAGCACAAACCCCGGTCTGGTGGTGAATCTATTTATTTTGTGGTCCAAAATGACAGGGCAGTTCATTGGTAGGGGTTTGGGGGGGAATGTAGAGACATAGTGTTAATCTTGGCAAATCCTCATCTAATCCCTCTTCTTGGGGCTAAAAACTGGCACCCCAAAAACAGCTACCTCATCCATACCCCTTGGAATTAGGGGGGTGGGTTGGGGGAGCCAAAACGTAGAGAATTCCTGCCCCCCTCACTACAGAATGGTTTTTGAATTCTTACAAAATGGTTTGGGAAAGTATTTGTAGGCAAAACCAGCTAAAACCATTTTGTAGAACATCTTTCAATGTTCAAGAATTTTAAAAAACCATTTTGTAAAGGCAAACTCATCTGAAAAACAAAGGAAGAACATTTCCGAAAAAAAAAAAAACATTCTGTAGAGTTTTGGGAGTTCCTTGTTAGTTTTCAGCACTACACCAAAACCATTTTGTAAAGTCCAAGCCCAACTGTGGCCCTATCCAGATTTTTTTTTCAAAACCATTTTGTAGATTTTTTTCTTGGTGTTCAGATGTTTTTAGGTTGTTTCACCAAACCACCAAAACCATTTGGTAAAACCAAGATAACCCCAAGCCGATCTATGGGATTTTCTTGACATATTTTAAAACCATTTAAAAACCATGTTGTAAATTCAAGGTCATCTGTGGATAATTGTAGAACTGTTCAAATATTTTTATGCAAAAAAAACAAACCATTTTGTAAAGTCCAAGCCCAACTTTGGCCCTATCCAGAAATATTCTCAAAACCATTTTGTAGAATTTCCTCTTGGTGTTTAGATGTTTTTATTTTGTTTCACCAAATCACCAAAACCATTTTGTAAAACCAAGAAAACCCCAAGCCGATCGGTGGGATTTTCTGGAAATATTCTAAAAACCATTTTGTAAATCCAAGGTAATCTGTAGAGCTTCAAAAGATATTGATGCAAAAAAACAAACCATTTTGTAGATTCTCCACCAGTTTTCAGCAACATTACTAAAACATACCAAAACCATCACTGAATTTTCCTGCAAACCAGCACTGATCCCCCCAAAATCACTACAGCTTGGTTTTGATATTTTTCTGAAAATATGAACTTACCACCAGTGACCACACAAGGTCACTACAGATTGGTTTTTGAATTTTCCTGCAAATCAGCACTGATCCTCCAAAAGTATCCAAAAGTCCTCAAAATCACTACAATTTGGTTTTGAGTGTGTGCTNGCAAATCAGCACTGATCCTCCAAAAGTATCCAAAAGTCCTCAAAATCACTACAATTTGGTTTTGAGTGTGTGCTGCAAATCAGCACTGGTCACCCATGATCACATAAGGTCACTACAGATTGGTTTTTGAATTCTTCCTGCAAATCAGCACTGATACCCCAGAATCACTACAGTTTGGTTTTGATGTTTTTTTGAAAATCTGAACTGATCACCAATGAACACATAAGGTCACTACAGATTGGTTTTTGCAAATTTGCACTGAACAGGGGGTCTCTACAGAATGGTGGGACCAACCCCTTCAAAAATCAAGGTTTTGAAAAAAATATCATTTTGGTACTGGTTTTTGAAGCTCAAGCTCCTACATTTTGTAAAGGAAATTCCAAGGGGGATCCTCATCCTCTGTCCTTGTTCACTGGCTTGGCCTTTTTCTTGCCACCGTGAGGGACTTCTGTCCACATCTCCCGCACATTCTCCAAGACCATGTTGGAATGACGGTCAAAGGCCTTCACGCGCGCCAAAATCTTGCCTGGTGCATGCTTTCAAGCAACAGGACGCAGCGGCAATTTTCACCATGAAACAAAACAAACAGAAACAAAACTAATACATTGAACTAACAAACAAAACATTGTAGATACAGTAAATCATAAACTTAAATATGGAGCTGATTGGCCCAAATCCCACACATCTACTTGTCAATTTGGGATCACCTTCCCATGTCTTGGGCCAGTTGCGGTTGTTGCGGCAATTGATGAGCACCTGGCCCCACGGGGCAGCGACATGGAACGACATGGAACGACACAAAAACGTATAAAGCCAAGGCGGCATGAAAGAGAATCTCAGCTTCATACGTACATTGAAGACCCAAACACACACATCATGTATCAAATGATGATGTGTGTGTTTGGGTCTTAAATGATTTTTTGGGTAACAAACACACATTTTGTGTCAATATTCGCGGAATGTAGCTAGTTGTGAACATTAAAGATGGAGCATCCTGACTTCTGAACCCACTGAAAGTTGGAGATTCTTGGCCATCTGCACATGGGGATGGTCTTCAGCCGGTTCCAAACATCGGTTGGCCGACATGACCAAGGTTTGTTTTGGACCATGTTCGTGGGTTATCAAGTCCCCAATTTTGAGAAACATCATGAAACATCACGACACATCATGAAATATCTGTGTCATCCATGCGGCTGGGCCTGTGAATTGTCCTTCACACATTTCTGGAGAACCGACAGTGGGCCCACGTCAAAGTTATCCTTCTCCTCTACTTTAGCATCCTCAGCCATGATGTCCCTGGAAGCCGACTGGATAGGATACTTGAGCCAAAGACTTCGAACGTGACCATGGTGTGGCAATTGTCAATGCCCCAAAGGCACGTGTATCAACCGTGTAGAATCCCATCTGCAGACGTAGAACTTCAAAACTATATCAAACTGCAGTACATAAAAAGTTTTTTTTTGGCAATCATCACATCATGCCATTCAGCAACATCATCCCACGCAAGTTTGGACAATCATTGAATCATATTGCTTCCATTTGTCTAAGGCCGAAACGCCTTCTGACCCTGAATTTCCCGCTGCATCTGCTCCAGCAGCGACTCAGTTGTGGTGATATCTTCTTGACCTCGGATGAGGGGAATATCAACAAACATCATCGAAAATCAAGCCATAAATAGATGAAACAGGTCGCAGCCCCCAACCAATTTCTTCAAGATAGGTCTTAATTTCAAATTCCATGTAATTTTCCAATGTAGCAGGGGCTCCCCACAGCGACAATCAGCTAGAAGATCTGGGCACCCCCAGCTTTCTGCTAGACCTTTCTCTAGGGCCTTCTTCTGCTGCAGAAGTCGAGACATGTTCATGCGCATGCCTGGCGCGGAAGTGCACATCATATGTACTTGCAAGCTGCAAACATGACCCTCAGGAACCCGGACTGTGATTCCCAAAAGGCTGATTTTCGTTGAAAAAATTGCATTGGAAATTGGAATTGTTGGGTTGCTGCCCTTTGAACTCCGGGGATGCTCTGGGCTCGAAACAGCGAGGAAATTTGCCCAACTCAGCCAGGTGCGCAGTAGTTGGTCCCCTCTGTGGCACTTTGGACCTTTCCCTTGACACTCTGGAGCAACGTGACCTAGAAGACCAGAGCTCAAACTGAATCAGTGACTGGTGATGTGTGGCTTTAAACCTACAAATGCAAATTGCAAAATGTCAAACGGAAAAAGGAAAGGCCAATCAAATATAGACAAATTGGGGGGGGTGACTGAAATTGTGACTTGAAAAACACACATCAAAAATTGGCCATTTCAATAGGACACAGATTCGAACCATGGCATTTTAGCGGCAACTGCAAGACACCTCAGCCTGTGTCCCGAACCGAGTCATCCAGGAATTTGCTTGCATTCTTCTCCAGGTCCAGGGTCCTGGGCATGGTGAACCAATGGGAAATCATTATTTTAAACCACCCAAAAAAATCATGGAGAAGTCAAATTCCCACTGAAACATACTGAACAATGACTTTCCTATACCTCTAAATATATTGGATTGCTATATTTCAACCTGGACCATCAGAATTTCTCAATCGGATAGTCAAAGTTTGTAGGACAATTACTTGCAAATGATTTGATATGGAAAGCCCCCGCCGAAAATTGTCCGTACGGGGGAGCTTCCCAACCCACCATGGCATACAGAATCTGGCAGCATAGACTTGAACTATCCATAACTCCTCATGAGATAAACAAATCCTGATGTGTTTCTTTCTTGATTATATTTATAGGCGTGTAGGCATATAGGCATAGATGTTGAATAGAAATAGATGTATATATATATAAATGTAACAGGAATATGTATGCCTATATATACATATAGCATGTAATTTCATCTATGTATTTGTTTATACATTCTACCTACTCTATTGCCAAACGGAAGAGGGGAAACTTAGTTTGAAGCGTTCGAACAGCTGAAGAAATCCATGACTCGACTCAGCAGCCTGGCCAACAACTCCGCCGTGTGGCGTGCCTCAGCTGTCCGGCCATGATTCCCCGATGAATGCCTTGACATTGATCAATTAGAAGGTTTCACAACGGTTAAAATGCCTGAACACATGAATTTTTGTTTGCAATAAAGTAGGGTTGACCCTGGATTGATGAACTTTGACTGTAGTAAAACGCTGCCCTGCAAAATCAAAGAGCCTAAAGGTTTATTGACCCCTGACGTCAGGGGTTGCCATTAAATTGCCCAACACTCTCAACCCTGACCACCCAAGGATCTTCTGCCGGTGCCCTGGCTCCAAGCAACTATAGTCTACACCACTAAGAAAAAACACTCATTGCTAAATAGCTATCCTCAAAAGATGGAAAAAATCTGGACTTCCAGCCCCCTGCAGGCCCTGTAGGAACCCTACGGAGCGCTGAACGTTCTCCACACTCTTTTCTTCACCTTGGTGGATGTGGGATGTCGATGGTGTGCCTTTGGGCTGTTGCAACCCACGAAAAGTATGGAACAGTCAAATCCAACTAAGGTTCTGGTTTTTTCCGATATATATATATATATATGTATATAAATAACTATGACCTTTTGCATCTTGTCCATCTTTGGGCGGGATAGTTATTGCTAATCATTATGTTTCACCTGCGAATGTTGATTGGTTAAAAACGTTTTAAGGGACTAAGAGAACAATCCTTTGTACATGGATGTAAGTGCATGTGCCCCAGCTCGAGTAAGCGGGCCCCCCTACTCCAGTCGTCGTTACTTTCGAGGCTCAGGAAAGTCGCACCAAACCTCCACTCTTCGCCTGACCTGCAGCAAGGGCTATGGAGTCCAGCAATCCTGCAGTGCTGTACTGCTACCGCAGGGACTTGTAAAACATTGGTGTTTTTATCATCTTCTATGACAATTTCTACATGCATGCGGCATGCGTCTATAAATAATAGACGCATGCAATAATTAAATCATGCATCATGAATACTGCAAATATAGAACTACATAACTATGACAGTCATACTATAGACCTCTCTACCTGCAGTCTACATATAGAGATCTAAACAAAGCAACACAAACAATGCATGACCATGCTGCTGCTCGAGTATGTTTGTGCTCTTGTGACTCCTCATTCAACATCTTGGCTTCAGCGAAACCGTAGTCAAACCAAGGTATTTTCAATCACACGTTGGCATTCTCAATGGGTGTGGGCTCATGGGTCACCACTAACTAACCTCATACACGACACAGAAATGGGGGTTGTGAACATCCCAACATTCACCAGCCAAGAGGCACATCAACACCAGCAGGTCTGGGCCTCAAATTCCGATCTCTGGATGTTGATGCTGTCTGTCACAAGCAGTGCAATACATGGGGATGCTGCAAGGGAACAAATACAGAAAACATGTTTCTTTCCCCGACACATGGCGAGTAAATTTTCTATTGAACCAATCTAATGTACAAGCATCACTGTTGAAACCCAGTATGGGCTGAACAAATGTATAGGACGCAAATGCAGGAGATGCATGGGAATAATGACATACAGTAATTAACTATATCTGATATCTGCCATGTAACATATCAATGTAGCTTAGTCAAGCATACAGCCACCACAAACACCCAAGATGTTCGGAAGGCATTTTCATCCGTCGCATGACGTGTCTTGCTTGCGTCTATTGCCTCGTCTTTGGGCAAAACAAGCATTGAACTTCGGTCAAATGATTAAAGCTGCGGAAATCAATCTGGGCATCCACCAAATCCAGGACGCATGGCTCATGTCAAATAGAATGACCTTAGGGTGCAGAAAAATCTGAGGTTTGAAGATCATGCAAAATCTAAGGCCGATTAAAAAAAACATTGAACATCCCCATGGAGGATTGAGTTGGGACATTCACCAGCCACTCCACCTCATCTGACACATCGAATCTCTTTCATTAAAGCTTTAAACAATCCCTCAACTCCAAGGTCAGGTCCCTCACAAGTTACATACATTCAGGATCATTCAGGTCCTTCAAAGGTCAAGTAGCGGCAATGTAACGTGGCAACGGAACATCGCCAGTTTCAAAAGTTTAACCTTCGGCAAAATTATGGAGATTCAAGACTCTTGTGCCCACCAGCTGAAGATACCCAAACGTATTCCCCTTGGGCCCTGGTGCCTAACTGGGCCACTGGGCTTGTAATCCCAACTTCAATGCGCTAGTCGCCCAGCGGCTAGCCGAACGCACCAAAGGCTGCTGGGTCGGGAATGCGAATGGGCACTGCGAAGGGCATGGAGTCGTGGCCCAAGACCTCGGTCGACCGGTGGATGTTGGAGATGAATGGAGATGAACTCAGTGACCATATCTTGAAATATCTTAAAATATCTTGAACATATTAAAATGATTGGAACCAAAATATCAAGAAATATCAAGAAATATCACAATCACAACAATTGACCATTTGTTGATATTTGAATTGAGTCGTGAACCCATTCGATTTCTACAAGTATCAGCACATGGTGCATCCATGTGATCTGAATGGTGGTTTCAACGTGTTTCAACCTTTCTGAACAGGATTGTCAGAGCTATGCCGCCGGCCAGATGGACGTAGGATTGCTACACTGTATCAACCAAATAGGATGAGAAATAGAACATGTTTCAAACCACCTGAACGGATTGGCCATGTAGTCATCAACTGAATAAGGGTCACTTGGGCATTGTTTCCTTGAACTTTTCTGCGCTTGGCCAAGTTGTGACATGTATCAAGCGACCATGGGATGACTCAGAGATACCAAGACACCCCGTGAGATCGGAGGTCGCGCGAATCGCGGGCCCAAGAAATTGATGTGGCGCCTGGGGTGACAGTTTGAAGATCCTTTCTTGGATCTTTTGTGGATGCTGAATCCGCTGAATCACGACAAGCAAAAAAACGAAAAACAGGTTAGGGGTTGGTGGTTGAAACATGTTTCATGATGTTTCAAGCCATGCGATGCAGTCTCTATCAACTGTCAACTTAGCACCGAGGCACCTTGAGCTGAAGGCGTGTGCATCATGGAGCTGGGCAGCACTGGATGCACCGAACTCTTCGGCTGCCTGGGGGATGGTGGGGGAAAGCTGCGTCTCCTTGGTGAAACCTAAGCCAAACATAGGGAAAACCAGAGATAACCTTTGGGAAAATAGATGCTGCATCATATATACTTTTATATTTTTACCTAGGTCCTGTTGTTCAATCAAAGACACAAACAGATTCAAAACATCTGTATGTTGGCTGGTTTTCTTTGCAACAAGGCATGCACCGCATCAACTTGCACGATTCACCTATGACAAGTTCCGAACCTGATTGTAGTGCCATTTTCGTTGGTGGCTTCCCTCAAGATTTGGATAACCATCACAACTCCAAACCTCAATATGAGGCCATGAAACAGATTTTGGTAAATTATAGCAAATCATCAGAACACTTCGACCATCTAGGGAAAGAGGGTTGCAATCATTATTCCAACTGTCCCAACCACATCCAAGCACTGTTTGTTTCTTCAACTTTCAAAAGCATCATTTCTGGGGCATGAGCTCCCCATAGTTCCCCCTGCAAGCCAGTGGCAAAAGACCTTCTCTGGACAAGCGAGGTGTGGCGAGGTGCCCCACCTCAAGCCAGCGGCACCCTGTGGTATCGTGTGATATCCTGTGGTATCTTGTGGTCTGTAGAGTAAGATCTTAAGGAATCAAGGGTGGGATCTGGCCAAATGACATTATGATGCCAGAGTTTGAGCGTGTTCCAAACTTTTTGGAGCAAGAAATCATGTATTCGCTTCGGAGGTTTGGGGTTCAAAGCTTGCATTTGCCTTGCTTGCTGCAAACCCTTTTCCAGTTTCTTTTTGGTTCCAAATTAGTAGGATTTGCATTAAACATGGGATCAAAACAAGTCAAAATCCCTTTTTTAGGCGTAAGGTGCCCTCTTCAGCAAGACTCCGGTTCACCAAGGAGCATCCCTGGGTGTGCTGGATGGTCTGGACAGTCCCGATGCAGTGGTTGCAGATTGGCTGGGCATCAGCACACGCCGCGTGGGATGTGGCTCCAGGACTTTATCCTCGGTGCCTCCACTCAGCGGGTCTCACCAGGCGGACCGGGGGAAACCATCAGCACCATTGAGTTTTGATAGGAGAAGATAGTAATTACATAATTACTATATACCCTCTGGTAAACTAACATAGCTATTGAAAATGGCCATTTATAGTGGATTTTCCCATTAAAAATGGTGATTTTCCATAGTTATGTTAGTTCACATTTGTTTGCCAGGGCGTCCAAGAATGATCGGTAAAAATTGGCAAGAGCATTGCGTAAAGTATGAGCGTTGATCAACTTTGAAATACTATCAATTTTAACTCCAACAGAGAAGGGGATGACCAATCAACGGTCACCAGGTGTAGAACCTCAAAAGTAAAGGTATATATATATATCATATATATATATATCATATATATATATATATCATATATATATATATATCACATATATATATATATATATCATATATATATATATATCATATATATATATATATATTATACATATATATTATATTATATCATGTATACATATACATATATATATATATATATATTATATCTTTTATATCTTGCCACTTCTCACTGGATAAGTGGCTAACAATGGCACCTGCCAGGGGCTCACCAACCACAGCCACAGCACGTTCGATCAAGGCATCACCTGAATCGAGACGGCCGATGGAAAATGATGGATGATAAAAAGTGGGATGATGATGGAAACATCATCTTTGCTTTTCAACTTTGAACCATCATGACCCTTGCGGCCCTTTGTTGAAGTGTCTTGAGCTTGCCGTTGTTTTGGTTCAAAAGTTATCAAAAATTGAGAGTATGACAACAACACGCCAACCCACATGTATATAACCACATGTCTACTTTCGAATGTGGATGAGAATGTGAGAATATGTGAGAGATAGATCCAATCACTGCAGTGATGCGCTTGGACATCTGGACTCATTGATTCATCTCAGGTTCCTAGTTGATAGTTTCAATCTCTTCACAAGTACTAAGATGTAACCATTTCAAATCATCACCTCAAGTTAGAGGGTAACTTTTTCAGGAATGTTTGAAACCAGGAGAAAATAATGCGTGTACCGAGTTATACCCCCCAATAATAATGGTTGCTGGTCCCTGCTGATTGATGCCATCCAGTGGCACAGCTCTTCTTTCCGCTCGGCAGCCAGGGCAATGGCCAATACCAAACAGCCTTGGGCAAGTCTCAAGGCTGGGCTGGGAAGGACAAAGCGATCCTGCGAAACATTGGGGATGTAACCAACAAAATTTTGCGGTCCTGCTACCATCAATCATGGGAAGGTATGATCCTAAAAGTGGATGTGAATGAGCACACATTGCGATCGATTCATAGTTTTCCCCATTCATTCTGTGCTCACCTAGGATAGCCATCGCAAATCGGGAACAACAATCAGCGTGAAGGGCATAAAACCACCACAGTGAGGCCACGATTAGCTCCCAGCGGCCCAGCTCAATTTCTGTAGATGGGGGACTTCAATCTCCATCTTCACATATGTCGGACCATGAGGAATTGCCATGAAATGACTGGTTAATTTATTTTCTTACACATATCCTTGCATATCATATTCCTTACTCCTTACTCCTTACTGCTACTTTCGACGACTTTCTTGTTTTTTGGTGGGATGGCCCGGGATGGCCACGTGACTCTTGATCTGCCGGCCGTTCAGCACGTGGCGGGCAAGGCTCGCAGGCTCCACCGATCCATGCGGGACCTTCCTGGGCGATCTGGGATGATGTAGGTGGGCATGATTACATATTCAATGGCTAGCGGCTATTTAATGCTGTTTATATTGATATACTGTTCATAGTGTGTTTGTGTGTGTATGTGCACATTTTGTGTGTACATATTTGTTTGTATGAGTATGAACGTAGACCCACAACTTCAGATTTACTGAAGTTGGTCACACAAAGTGGAAAAATATGAAAAATGATAAACACAAACTGTAGGTGGCTTTCAATTTCGGGGCAGGCTCTTGGGTCCTCTGGCTGTGCCCTTAGCTTTGCAAATGCTAAGCCAAGCTTCTTGAGAAGATTGCGCCAGACCGACTCACGACCAGATACATTTAGGGCTTCGTAGTGCAAGGCAACGGTGATCCGAGAGCGCACCTCAAATGCTTCCCTGAGGGGGACTCTCTCTCTCTCTATGGAATATGGCTAATTACTGCCAATTAGTTATGATATTCCTGGGGAAGAATGTTGTGATGTCTGCGGTGACCCCAAACTTTAAACTTTAAACCAATCTTTTTGCAGCCAATCAACTGCTGGATCGATGTTGCTGGCACGGTTGGTGGTCAGAAACAGGATGCCTGGCACGGTCATGTGAGCTTAACGAAACACGTTTGGGAAAGCTGCACAGCTCACACCAAATCATTTGAGTGATGGATAGACATGAAAGGCAAGAGTGTTTGGCCAAAAGCGTCCAAGACATTCTAAGACCATAGTGGTGACGGTACTTTACTTTTGAACTCGAAATTATTGAGCCAGCACCTCGCAAAAGGTATCCTCGAAAGTTGAAATCATGGTTTTGACGGTTTTGTTTGCGAAGCAACTTCCACGTATCCATGGGAAATCTGACCTTGATGGTACTCGAGCAGCCGGAGCATCACACAAACCAAGGCATTGCGTTGAAGCTCCGAAGTGCTGCGAGCTTCTAAGAAGATGTCCTGAGTTGGAGCTGCGATCACTGGCAGGAATGGCAATTCATCAGCCAAAATGGAAGCTGCGACTTTCCGAGAGGGTCTCCAAACCATCATATTTTCATTGATCATATTTGGCTATCCATGACATTGAAGTGAAGTTCTGTGCAAAAAAACTTAGGCTTTCTGCCAGGGTCCAACTCAGCTGGTGCCTAAAAAAGCTCATGGCTTGACCAAGTGGCTGCTTCATCAATCAATGTCAACGCATTCCACTCGCTGCAAAGGTGCAACACCTAGACGGGGCCAACACCAAGGCCTGCACACTTCAGAACAGGTTGAAAAATATGGGAAAAACATGTCATGGTAAAATCCCTACGTTCTTTTTGTCATACCCTACCCTTGTGTTTCAAAACCATCAGCCATCAGCGGAGCATTCCTCACGCTCTATCCAACTTACTATTTCCACAGATAGTTTGATACCACTTTGTTGATTGAATCATCCTATTTATTCTTGGGCTACCCTCTTGTAATCAAAAATGGCTTGCTGGAAAATCGCCAACTTCTAGATGATGTTCCCATGTAGGTGCCAATGTCGGGGATTTCCCACCTTTGAAACCGCCATCCAAAGCCCCTGCGATTGACAACACCAGCCCAATGGCACCTGCGACAAGTTTTGCTCCACCTCCTGTGCTGTGATGCCTAAGTCTCCTGCTGTGACCACCTTGGCTTTACAGATGCCTGGCGTTTTCAACCCAACCCCTTCAACCCGAAGAACATAGCAATAATTTTGGCACATTTTTTTTACTGTTCCCAAATCAGGATGAAGAACAAGTTTGTCCCAATCTGGATGGAAAGTAAGAGATATGAAACATATACGAAGACCAACGAAGGTTAAGTATGCAGAAATGAGAGGTCATGGGTGATTGCGACAATCAAGAAATGCGAGATTGCCATGCCAAATCCAGGAGGGTTTTGAGCATCTTAGTTTCTGCCAGAAAATGGGCTCGTCTCAGTGGGAGAAATCCCAAAACGGCCACTTTCATGGGATGATGATGGTCACTACCCTCTGGTAAACTAACATAGCTATTGAAAAAGGTGATTTATAGTGGATTTTCCCATTAAAGATGGTGATTTTCCATAGCAAGCTGTTAGTTTACCAGAGGGTATGTCACAGTCCATGGGATTCTTGAGGCTCCAAAATCTTGAGACATCGCGGCAGTCTGGCGCAGTCACGGCACATAAAGCGGCATGCGAAGCATTTCAGCAATGGCTTCAGCTGTCAGTGTCTTGCCACAGCCCGGTGGTCCGTAGAGCAGGAAGATCGTATTGTCACCCTGGCAGGGAGGCATCCCATAGATAGCTTAAAAGTCAAAAAATCAATATATGGCTATATAATCTAGACATGTTATTGACGATTATTGACCAATTTCTAAGTGGGATGATCCTCCAAGTAGTGAAGGCTACAAAGCCACGAACAAGAGTTAAAAGCAATTGCAAAGCATTTGGATACCAGCATAAGTGCAACTCAAATGAAACAAATGATATCAAATGATATAGACTGTGAATTTGGATGAATTTGGGGTATGATGGTATACCTCACCAAAATTCAACGCATTTCCTATCAACCCCCAGTCCGTGTGGCCTTACCAGAGATGAAATCCAGCCCACTGCTGCTGGCGTGGCGCACTGCTGACCTAGCTCTTGGGCGCGGCACGTCGTGCCGATTTTTCACCTTTCACCATGGTCCGTGCCGATTTTGAATGGATGTATATAGATGCCAACATCCTGGATTGTTTCGAAACCCTCTGCCTGGCCTACACATTTATCAGGTACAAAACTACCGGAACGGACTATCTGAATATGAAATTGAATCTCCTATACCAACCATATGATTACCATATGTAACATGATGATTCATGATGCTGGGAAAGCCATGGCAGTTGCGTCCCGTTCCGCCCCTGCCGAGTGGCTTAATGATCTCCTTGGTGGGCGCGGGCAACACGAGTTGCTCAAAGGCATCAGCTCTGAATTCGATGGGCGAAGTCTCAGAGACCAGGACCTGGAATGGCATGGTGGGAGTCGAAGCAACTTCTCAACCGGGTTTTGGAGCCAGACCTTGGCAGAATGATCGGAAAATCATTGAGGAATGGATGTAAAATGATATAAACAGGACCATTGTCCATTCCCATATGTTCCATGATTATTGGCAGATATTGCCAGTGTATGCTGTTATCTTAGTTTGAGCAATGCAAATGGCGAGTTAACCTAACTGAGCTTCAAATTCGGTCACTTAAAGGGTGTGAAATCAGCGCAAGTTGGGAAGAAACAAGCCACACAAATTGAGGGAATCAAAGCAACCGGGACAGGGATTGATAGAACTCTCAAACATTCACCCACAAAATGGGACCAAGGAAAAGATGATATATATATATATATGGATATATATATATGGATATATATATATAATACATATATATATATATATATACATGTACCGAGAAATGGTGGGGCTGCACTAAGCAGCTTTCTGAATCGAAGCAACAAGTCCCAAAAAGGTGGCTGCTGTGCCTGGTTACCTTTTCCATCACTGTATGATTGGAAGATCACTGAAAGTTGGCTGTCTCTGAAAACGATCAACCCCTCTCCCATCAGCCTGACCCCAACATTTTGCAGTGAAGCTAAAACCAACTAATGCTGGCCATGCCATCCAAAGCCTTGGCTGCCACTGCAATACTGGAACATATGCAAACTCAACCCAACCCAACCATCAACAAACATGAAAAATGTGGATGTGTGAAAAAAAGTGGCATCAATTTCCCTATCGTGTACTTCTTGGTTGCACATCAAACCAACCAACCAATAAAAGATTTACAATCGAAAATGACAACATTTCAAAAAGAACCTGCTGTCACACTTTCAAAATCTGCAGTCAAGCCACTCCTCTGTGGTTGGCTCTTGCACAATCCGGAGGCTCTCAGTGCCGTGTTTCCTCGATTTGGTTTTGAGCAGGGCAGAATGTCTAGCCGGCAGCTACCCATTGTGGCTCTCTTACACCCCATCTCTCCGATGTATTTTCCCTTAGTGCTTGCTTGGACCAGAATGGGCGCACCATTGACCTATGCATATCTAAACCAACCAGGAAAAACATCGAAAATCCGTCGCTCTCTCGTTCTCTCTTTATCAATCGATCAATCATCAATCAATCAAACTATCTAGCTATCTATCTATCTATTTGGGACATCGGTACATACACCATTTGACCGTTCATCCGATTCATCCGTCTTCATTATGTTCATTTGTGTTCATCTGCACACGAAGGGTACGATACTTGGACCTTCCCACGATCCCCGGCCAAGGCACATTTGCAGCTTGAAGGCTTTCACTGCCTGCTGCAGCGCCAGGGAACAGTGATCCCCACCTCGGGCTGCATGATGACCATACTCCTGGCATCCAAGCCCCGAATCTTTACACCAACCTGAACTCAGGCCTCCTGTGAAATAGCTGTCGTAACCCTCAAAAAAAACGATACAAACGTATCTCCGGCATGGTATAGATGATATATTTATTGATATGCTGATAATTTCCAGATGCTTCCCAGGTTTCCAACTGTTCTACCTATTACTAGGGTTGCTATGGGTTGCTATGGGTTGCTATGGGTTGCTATACCATGCTATCAATCCTAAGCCATCCTTCCATTGCTCCGCTCCTGGCCACGTTGAGTATCCAGCATCACCCGTCCGTCAGAGAGGGCCGCATGCTTGGAGCGACCATGGGAATAGAAGGACCCCCTGGCGTAATGCCTAGGTAGATGGAAAGATGGATGATGGAACATCAAATGAATCAATCACCATCTATTGTTGGCTTATGTCAGCTTGTTGATTCCATGGATTGAACATACTAATTCCTAGCTAATCATCGGGCGTAATTTAAAATGCCTCTAAGGTACGTCGCCGAGAATTTGTAACATGTAAATAATCAAAGGAACTTTCATGGTTCTCATTTCCTGAAATGAAAACACTACTAATTCTTGCCATCTTCAAAAGCATTCTCAATTCTGTTCAGATGTTTCATTTTTTATCAACACTTCCGGTCAATGATTTTGTGCAATACGTTTAGTCATTTTTTTTCAACAATACCTTGAGCAGCTCCACATCTTCAAGAATCTTCACCATCATTTGCAGCTTCTTCCGTTCTTGAATGCAAATTTATCAAAATACCAAGAAAGAAACCAATCCAAAACACGAGCAACAAGTAGCCAGTAACCAACAGCTATCTCCACCAGAGCACATCATCCTTAAAACATCTTAAAACCAATCAATCATAATCAATCCGTTCAATTCATTTTCCATTCCACTCCCGAAGGATCTCAGAAATCGCTGATCCCAGCTGCACGTATGGCGTGCTCGTGGCGGCCTGGAGGTACTTCTCTCCCCGATGTTTCAGGCGCTGCATCATGTCGTTGGTCATCAGTTGGTAGAGCATGGAATCCAAACGCCGCGTGCCTTGATACCTGGGGCGCCAGGGAGGTGGCCAGCGCTGGGAAATCTGGGAGGAATGAAAGGAGAAAATCGAAGATTGGAAGGGCATCATCTCGGTTTTCCTGAAACTTCTACAGCGGGGCCGTTTCTTGGGAAGCATTGCGCTTCAGCCATGTCATGATATCGTTGAAAGCGAAGAACTTTCTTTTCGATGTGAGGGTGTGCCCAAAGCTTTTCAAGCCAAGCTTCCCCCTTCATCATACCAAACCACACTTGGATTAGCCACTGGCCACCCACCAGGCTTAGGATCCCACCCAGCTGAAACAGCTAGTAGTTAAGTCTTTATTTATGTACAGTATTTGAAGCTATTTGAAGCATGTAGTAAGCAAGCATTCAAACTCCCACAAGATGCATCCATAGCTGCGAAGACATGGGCTCCTGGAAGTTGATCTTTGCAAAGGTGTTCCCCACGGAGGCTAGAAATTCCAGTTCCACGTGGAAGGACTTCTCCTTGCTGGGAATCAGGGGCCATTTCAGGTACCATAGAAGGTACTTATATATGTATATATTATACATATATATGATCTTGGCATCGAAGATGTCTCTATGTCAGGGTTTTGTTCTACGACTCTACGATGTTCTAAGGGGAAAAATGGATTAATATGGTATAGTACCTCCAGTTTAGATGCCTTAAATGACTGCTGATGTTGCAACTATACAAACATTGACATGGCATGACATGACATGACATGACATGATCTTAGGTACTGTAATTAGTAATGTTGACTCAAGCATCTTTGAGAACCCTATCTGTAGTACCAAGAAATAGTCAACCACCCATGGTGCGTTGATTGTCTTATGAACATAGGGCCGAGTTACGGGGCCGAAGAGGCTGCTTCGCAGCTGATACCAGGATTGAAGCACCTCAGGATCACTAGCAAATTGCCTAGGTCATATTGAAAATAGTTCTTTAGACATGCACTCACTCTACTTACAGCAAAATACTATGAATTTAAATGTGTATCTGTGTATCTCTTCCCTCTCTCCCTTTCTCACCATTGATGAAATTTCTATATCCAGCACTACCATTTTGAGAAACGGAGGTCGTGTGGAAATGTAAGGTCGCTGCACGCCCAGTTGGAGTTGCCATGGCACAGTAAGACCCAGGGGTTCGCTTAGGCCATCGATGGTCATCCACACCTGGTAAGGCACGCGGCTGGTCTTTCAACGTCTTTATGCAGGGACTTCACAAACATCTATATTATATATATGGGTTTGTTTGAAAGAAAGGGGATATCTGTGCAATATCCCCATTTTCATAGGGAAAATGATGATAGTCCATTGGAATTGGGTTTACCGTATTTTCAGACTAAAACCCATGTATAGAGTTTATAGGAAAGTAATCTTGCTTATTTTAGTCTTGCCTATTTTTTTCCGACAACTTTGGGCTTGCTGTCAGTCAAGCAAGCAGATTGTATCATTCGCAGCAAACTCCTGTATCAAATGTGCACACCTTTTTGAAGTCAGAAGGTGCCTTCTTTGTACACTAATAAATAAGGACTCGGGAAAATTACTTTGAGCCCTGGAAATACGACAAAAGTCTCCCATCACGCGACAACAGTCTAGTTGTCCAAGGTCGATCGGCATAGATTCTCACATATGTTTGCGTGAACGAGGCCCATAACCAAATCACAAAAAACGGCCTCACATGACTGGAAAAGCCACACCTTCTCTCCAGGGTAGAAAACCTCCCCCAGAGCATTGAACTGCACATAACCTGGACAGCAAACTGCTTCAGCCGAAAGGATCTGCCGAAACAAACAATTTCACACTTTGACACTATTGACCCAATGCCCATGAAACACACACAGGATTTATGCAAGGACAACAGGATTACAAATTAGATCGAAATCTGTGATGTTTTTAGGGCTCCAAGGCCTTTTCCAATGTTTTCTGAACTGCTGGAATAAGCACTGACAAGTCGCCACACTCGATGTCTTTCCGGTACTCTTCCAATTCCTCAACATGGCTCATGTGGGCCGCAAAGCCAAGCGGCTTTGCGTTTTTGAGATGCAGCACATTGAAGTGATTGTGATGATGAGATTACTCAAAATTATTCAAAGAATTGATCCAAATGAAATGCATCCCACCATGAGATCCTTTCAAGCGTTCTGCACTGCTCCCCCCAACACTCCTTTGCTTCGACCTTTGTGTCAACACGATTCGTGCCCACAAACCAGACCAATAGAATTGGCTAGAATTGGCTACTGTATAACCCCCTTCGTTTATCTCAGAAGATGTGAGTCGCAAGTTTTGGGGCGTGGTGAAACAAACAAGTCCGTCAAATTCTGGCCATGTGCTCTTCTATTCTTGTTCGTTAGCTCTGTTATCTTCATGCTTAGTGGTTGAAATCCCTGTGATGGACCATCTGATTCAAACTCAAGTGTTCGTTGAGTTCCTATGTTTTTGCTGGAGAAATCTGGCATTTTAATCCATTTTGCTGGTATCCGCTGGGTCGGTCCGGCCGAGAATCTTCGATCTCCCCCTCCAGAACATTGATCAAATCGTCCAAACCCTCCAACTTCACAGGCCGTTCGCCCGCAACGACACCGCAGGAGGAACAAATTTCCAAGAAGCGCCTGAAGTCGTCACGGTGTTCTTTCCCCTAGGTTTCACACTATTTCAGTTAGGAAATAAACATCAAAACACCTGCTGTCTAGAAGATTGACTGCAGTTCCTGTAGTGTCTTCTCTTGTTAATTCAAAAGAAAGCAACTAAAACAGTCTTTGTCAACAGGTTTCTCTTCAACAAACTGCAGCCCAGCCACTGTCCATCCACAGGTCTGGTAGCAGCATTGAACAAATTCCGCTCGTAGCGTAAGGCGCGCAAGCGGCCAAGGTTCAAGAGTGCCATATCAATCCGGACGTCCTGCCCGTTGCAACGAATGCGTATACCCTCTGGTCATCATTTAAATTAGCCATGGAAAGAATTTATATAATATAGGTATTATATAAACATGGCCGTTTTTCTTAGTATATGTTAGAGTTGGGGAAGTTCCTCTTACTAACCATCATCCACAGTACATCATCTACCAAGGCGGTATAATGATAATGTTCCAACCATTAGTTTCGCATAGTTTTGCTCTATTTTATCTATCTACATGAATCTGATACATTCATAGTAAATTTCTTTTCTATACCCACCTTTTCTATACACAGCCATCCCTTTTCGGGCCATGCTTCGGTCACGTCATGCGAAGTCTCTTTTCGGAGATGGCGAACAAAATTTTCCGCTTGCCAGTGGGTTGCGGGGAATGAAACCTGATGTTAACTCCGCGGAAGCAATCCCATCACTATCCCATTCCCCTAATATTAAACAGCCATCTGAAATAACGGTGTAGTAGAGGGTCTACAGTGTACACATATTTGGCACCACTGATTAATATTAATTAGGGGCATCGGAGACATCACAACCATCATTTTATTATTCATATGGGGGGTACCAATTGAAATCTAGCTGTAACCCTTCCAATAGTATCCAATAGTCAGGGTTTATTGATCCAGGATGACGTCATTCAAGAACATCTCAATTCTGCCAATTTTAGAGGATGCCCTCCGGTTTTCACTGCATCAGGGGGCCTTCTGATGTCTGCCGGAGTCGGTGAGATGTCTTACCAGAATCGCCAAATCACGGTCCGCTGGATCAGAAGACATCACCAGAACCTGAGACCCGGCCCAGCACTGCAATGCGAAACATGGGGCATAAATGCGTGCAACCAAAAAAGGGGGTGATAGATGGTGGTGGACGGTGACGGATGGTGATGGATGGCGATGGTGATCAGTCACCTTCTCAAGTTCCGGCTTCGGTTTTTTTCACATGATTCATTGTGGAGAATCAAAGTCCCCCATCAATTGAACTCGTGCTCTCTGTTGACAACGGGGGCAATCAATTTTCAAGTAGTTTCAGAAACATATCAATGGGGAGTTTCTCGTTGCCAACTAAAACCAGTACCAAATGGCCAAATATATACATCCAAATGCGGAACCTAACCAGCCTAGCTTTGCCATGGATCACTGCTGCACATTGTAACACCAAGGTGCTCCTCCTCTCTGACAGTTCTGTGGCCGCTGGAAGTGAAAGCGAGAGGGAGAGCGGGTTGCCTCGGCGTCCCGAGGCAACTGCCAGGCATCCGCGGCTTCGTCACATCTTCCCAACTTGGGGCACCTAAAGACGATCTTTGATATTCGTGGATCCTTTTTGGATCTTGGCATAGCTATATTATATGGAATATATGGAATACATTTGGGAATTCCAGCCATGTCTATCCATTTCCCGAAAAAAATGGCGCACTTCCCAGCAGTTCCAGGGCCAGGCGCCGAAGTCTCGGGAGTCGGCGAAATCTGCACCACTCTCCGTGCTTGCGGCTTGGGCAAGGGAGGACCTTTGCCTGGACCTGGGGCCGCACAGCACAGGAGCCATCCCAGCATGGTATGTGGCGCGGAGTTCCTGTGGCATCTATCTATATAATATATATATATATATATGTATACATTTATTTTAGATATCTAGTAGTAGATTCTAGATGATTCTAGTAGTAATTAGTGGATTCTATTGAATTCGATTGAAGTTTCTTCTAGATCTCCCACTCTTTTTAGAATATCGGCACATCTGAGCATAGCGGCACATTCTAAATCCCCAGGCCCTTCTGGGATGCGAGTTGTCCCTGAGCATCACACCCTTCCCAGCTGGGGCAGACTTCGGAGCTGGCGCTTCCTGGTCACCAGCAGCCTGCATAGAATGCCAGAGGCATCAGTGGTTTTCCCTTGGATTTCCAAGAAGACATGGGCATGGAGGAAAACTACACAATACAAGCGGAATGACCTAGAATTGGATGGTTGTGCTAAACATGGCCAACAACCATGAGCATATGTGAAATCTCTCTCACTCACTCTCGTTTCTCTCCATTGCTTTCAGGTCACCCTGCCCTAGCCAACCTAAAGGGCGAGAGCATGTGTAAAATGGTGATGTTAATTTATGTTAATTTCCGCTGTGCGGCGGTGCTTGAATCTCAAGTTTGTTGGCTGTTGAACCCGATGTTTGGTGTGCTCATGCAGTCATCCTCCAACAAACATGCGAACCAAAAGTTAACTATGGACAGTGTGGATGATCTTCCATTCGAAAAAGCATTCAAAAGTCAAAAGCAATGCTTTTTGGGGTTCCATGGTATCATGGTGAGATTTCAGTCTATTTTTGGCTATAGAGCAAAATTTACTATCAAGAAACACAGACACATTCCAGACCTCTGCTTCTACGGCTTCTGCCAGGTCGATCACCTGAGGCTTGGTCAACAAACTGAGCCTACGAAACTGCAATAAATATCAATAAATCATGACGAATCATGATTACAATAATAAATATCAATAAATTACATTTAATGTAATGAATTGCTCTTCTTTGAAAATATGTCTCAGAAAACTATCTGTCCTGGAGGCTCCTACTTGTACCTTGCTGCGGGTCTTGGCTCCCTGGCCACGCGCGCTGCCTCCTCCTCAGTAACTTTGGCTTCGGCCGGGGAAGCGCCATCATCGCCATTCGCTGTGGCCATGGTGATGGATTCGTTGCGGTCTGCTTCGGTGATTGGTACCATAGCTCCGATAATAATTTGCCAAACAGCTGCGCAAAGGCAACTTCTTCTTTGGGGGTGTTAGTGCACCACAAAATGTCATCAACATGCAATCACTGTCATCATGTCATCACTATTGTATGCATTCAATGTCAGTTGGTCGCACTCCTTTCGTTGCTCTCTCGAGTCTTCTACGCCCTGCTGAACCTATTCTTGGTCATGCCGTTCAACTGTTGGATGAGCCTGGCGGCCCTTGCGATCGTTGCTTGTATCCATACCGAAAATCAATGCGATGGACCCCAAGTACATAATAGATGATCATGTTTACAACTTTTTTTTGACTCCCTTGCTACATATGGGCTTTGCGCACGCTCTTTCATGGGCACATAGCATTTCGAATTCACGTTTGACTCACAGCAGGGTAAATGAAGACCCACCGAAACATGGCCAAGCTGCCAATCACTTGGAACTACCAATTAGTTCAAGAATAGTTCAATACCCATTGAATCAGTCCATCCCCTTCCCCATACTAAGGTCCCAGGTCGGTTTTTTAGGTCCCCTGGAGGGACAGTTGTACCACTGCCCAAGAAGGTGCTGGGATCACGGCTTTTGACCAGCTTTGTGTCCATCAGCGACTAAGGGCCTCATTTGGATTTGTTTGCTACGTGACAGGCCCACTTCTGGAGAGAACATGAGAGAACCGATCTCATCATGGTGCGGGTGCTTGGGACCACGCCATGAAACCCATGGCAATCTGCCTGGATCTCATCAATCCATCATGTCAATCCGCCCACGTTTCAACATCTCCATTGGTTTACGAGAAAACCAACAAGAACCATCAGGAAACCATGGAACACAGGGGTTTCCTGCAGAATTGCCCCCAAACCAAGTCTGGGAAATATTGTTTGAACATGTTTGAACACGTAATGATCCTCCATCAGCTGCAAGGGTTTCCATTTTCGTGGCATTTCGCATGGCTGAGGCCTGCACAACACACAGGCGCGGTCACGGCCGTGGTAAGAGTCGAACTGCAGGGCTGACTTCTCCAAGCCTCAAAGGCACTGGCAAACACCAGGATCTGTCCCCGGAGACCTGGGGGAACACAGCCTCTACACAAGCAGAAATGTCATTCTTCAATAGCTGTGTCATATATAAATACGATGGGTAGAAAATACCTAACAATGGATAAACAGGTTAAATTAATGTAAAATATATCTAATATATCATTGATGACCGGTATTGAACTCATACCTCAGTCATTTGAACTGGTTCTGCTATGGCTGCTATGTTGTGCTCCGCTGTGAATGTCACTGTCATCGACCCAAGCGACGCAGGGCATGCCGCTTGAACTGCACGTCATCGACCATTTCACTCTTCGCTGCCTGAAAACGGTCATGGGAAGTTGCCAGAGGGACCACCGGGGACCCCATGGCTATCGTTTAGAACCAGGATATCCAGGTTGCATTACCCTCTGGTAAACTAACATAGCTATGGAAAATCACAATTTCTAATGGGAAAAACCACTATAAATGGCCATTTTCAATAGCTATGTTAGTTTACCAGAGGGTATGATTCCAGCATGGTTTGAGGTTAAATACAGTGATTTGAATAGACCATCCCCTTGTCACTTGTTGTATCCATGTTTCAGGTGCGCTGGTTAGTAGGTTTTCGGACAAATCCGCAACAATTACATTCACATTCACTTTGTTTGTCTAAATGTCATCAGGGGCCAAGACACTCACAACCCAATAAATCCCGTTGTATCCCCACTAATTACATCTCAAAGTCAACTAATGATGCTTTGTTGTGGTTGGCTATGTGCATCTACAGTATATATATATATATATAAATATTTACATTATATACATATATCACCATCACATCCCCATCATATCCCCATGACAACCCACCTGCAAGGCTTCCTGCAGCTCGTGGCCGGCATCCACATAGGCACCTGGGATAGGGTGAAAATATGTCAAACATGGTCAAACATAGGTGAACATATGTGAAAATGCTCCAAGAAGTCCCCCGGATATACAACAATCGTTGAATATATTGAACCATGACTGAATCATGACTGAACATATAATATATACATATAGAATATATATATATACAGTATATATTGTAGCAATTTGCAAAGCAACCGCCGTGATCAACCCCAGTCGAGGTACTGAGCATCTTGTAAGCTTGCTCCAGGACAAACCTCAAGGGGATTGCCCTGCGGTGTCCTCAAAGGTAGCTAGCTGGAAAATCCGGTTAAATTATGTTAAATGGAGATTTATGTTGGGAAACTGTTTGTATAATGAATCAGGATTTTCCATTGCAATGTTTGATTACCGAAGGGTAAACAGAAAAGGATCCAACCTGAAGCAATAACAATCAGAACAATCATTATCATCATGACGATCATAACAGTAGACGTAGTAATTGGAATAGGTATAACAGTCATAATAGCAATCAAACCAATAGCAACAACAATAACCGTAACAATCATAACATTCATGCCAGTAATAATAACAATCGAACAATCATGAATCATAACAGCAATAATGTTACTACTAATAATAGTTATAACAATAACAGTGGTACAAGCAAACGCCCTTATCTAGCCATCCACCCAGTAGTTACCCCAACCGCATGGCACAGCGAGCTACCCGCCTCTCGTTTAGCAGCGCCACCTGAAAATCGTCCTGCACAAATCATTCTCGAAATGGTCCCCTATATGGATCCCAACAACGGTAAGTGAAATTTCTTGGAACTGCTGAGACTTGAAACACAAAGATTTTAGCATGTCTTAAATACATGGAAATACATGTCATTATAATCTTCCATAGGAGATCATACATGGGACATCAATTTTTATATAGAATATATGTTTGTGTGTTTTTTCTTATGCTTCACATTTATATCATATATTATATATCTAAATTCAAATAAATATAGAATGAATGGGATAATTACAATACAATGGGATAATGGACCCATTTCTACAACTCCCAAGAGGACAACATCGATGGGTGACCTCTACCAGCTCTTCCTCTGGCCGTTGACCACGCACCAAAATCCTCCGCTGCCCACGTTGGGACGGGACCCAAAAATGGGGTATCATGGCTATCTAAGAAGTTATCTAATAAGAATAATAATACTACTACTACTAATCATAGTAATACTGATGATGATGATGATGATGATGATGATGATGATGATCTATACCTGCGAATTTGGAGGTGCCCAATTTAAAGACTCATTAGGCTGGGAAATGAAGGGAATGATCCCTGAACCTCTGGAAGACTCGAAGAATCCCGCAAACCATTTTGCTCTCAAAATGGGTCCCTTCATATCGCTCCATGTCGCTCCCCTGGTCGGGTTACATGGAGTGGAAAAATCGTGGAAATGATCCCCCTGCTGATCTTGGCCGACATCACCAAATTCAAGGGAATGACGGGGCATGAAGGGACCAAACCACAGTGTCGCAACTCTGGATCTGCCAAACATCTCCAAACAATCCACAGATTTTGATCTGTACCAGGTTACCAGTGAACATTTGGGATATCTGTAAAGCGATGTCCACCCCGCCACGACTCTTCTCAGCAAGTGCCCTGCCACCTTCGCTCGCAAATGATGGCGGGCTCTTCCAGCCTGGGCAGATGCTGTCCATGTCACACTCGCTCGACCAGTAAGATCTAGCAAGCATGGCTCCAGCTATATTATGTTGCATTTACAGTGTTAAAACATAATACACATTCTATAACATTCTATTTGTCATGAGAATAATTCCAATTGGAAGCTGGGGGTCTCAATAACTCGATCCGACTCTATCCCTCCATCACCCCCAGTGATGGATTTCCGAAAAAGGTCCTCTTCTCCCTTGCGGCCTGAGCTCCCGACGCCTCCTGTTCCCGCTCCAAAATGCAAACTGACTGATTGACCTGGCTGTGACTTAGGAAGCACCACCTTCAAGATGGTGTTGAATGCTGCTTAATGGTGATTGATGGTGAGGCTTTAAGATGCTTTAAGCACTGCCACTATCCCTCATGGCTAGTCAAATGGCTAGTCATTTTTGAGTGCTTGATCTTTCGGAAGCAAGATCCCCACAACTGGGAGCAATGCAGGCCACAGACAACAAAAATGGTTGGTAGCTCCACCATATCCCAAAGCCAAAGAGTGATAGTTAATGATAATAATCTCAAGATATCTCAAGATATCTCAAGTGTGTATATGAGACCATTCTGTTGCTGTTGGTTACATCATATCCTGCTTTTTTTTTTGGATGAACATCACCCTTGACCGTGGGTCTTGCAGTTTTGTACAAAGCAAGGGATATCTGAAGCCAGTGACTTTGCGCGTCGAGGACTCTGTGCCTGCGGAGAAGAAACCAGGATGAAATCAAAAAGATGGCAATAGAACATCGCCATGAAACCAAGCGCTAGGGCATGTACATATCTGAGGAATTGCCGCTGGCTACGGATCTAACCATCCACTCTTCCGATTTGTGGGCACAATATTTATAATGCCACATAATGCCCTTCACAATGATCGTTGGATTCAAAAAACCACCAGCCCAAAGCATCAATAATAAACGATTGGTTGAATATTGAAACACAGGTCCTTAAACCATTGCATCTAGGGGTCGGTTGCGGATAATGCCATTCACATCCTTCCAGCTACGACTTCTGGGCCCTCTATTACTCAACCAACTGTGCAAAGGGGCATCTAACCCAATCTTACGCTTATAATTTCCACGTTGTTGTAGTTAAATGATATTAAATCCATATTTTTCATGTGGAACTCCTAATCCTTTGTGGGCAAATCCACACTTCTTATATGGCAAACCCAGAAGTAAGTATATAGCAAGTAAAATTCGTCTTTGCCTGTTATTTCCCCCAAAAATGGGTAAAAGGGGGGATACTGGGACATCCCAAGGGCCCAAGGGTTTATGTTGGTTGTTATTGTTCAATGTGTGTTCCTTGGTTTTGATGATTTACTGGGACATTGTTAGGGGTGGTTTAGGGTCTTAACTTTCACTTCATTGTTTGGATTGAATGGGGGTAGGAATTGTTTAGTCTGTTTGGGTTTTATGTTTGTGTTTGGGTGGGTGGTTACTTCATAATATATTTTATTAAGATATTATGAATTTTATGCTTTCCAGTTTCCTATTCCATCCCACCAGTGTTCAATCATTCTTATTTGTGTTAAACACGGTTTGTTTGTATCATTCATTTCATCCATTGCCATTGACAAAAGAGTTGGGTTTATAATCATAGCGTTAAATTCTCCATCACGGTTGAGTTCTTTACCACAATCAATGATGACTTTTTTATCGGTGAGGTTTTCATACATCTTTTTCATAATGTCAAATCTTACAAACGAATATATTATCATACCATTTACTCCGCCTTCTTTCTCTTTCATCCTATCAATTACTTTCTTCCAAAATGTTTCTCCTTCCTCATCATCTGGTGAAGGCATAGGATGACACTTTAGAAAGTCTCTAATCTCTTCATATTATTTTTCTATTTGTTTTCTTTCATATTCGTCATCCTCACTATCACTACCAAAGTCAGCATATATACCTATATTCCCTGTATCTATAACCTCAATTTTTGCTCTACTCATTTTCTCGTACTATAAATAGTTATTTTTTCTTTAAGTATTTATCACTTTTTGTAGGTGCTCTTGATTTCTGTTAGATTACAGTATTTCCCATGACCATTGAACAGTTCTTCAAGGTATTCACGCAATAAGATTTCCAAAATGTCTTTTATCTTGAATTCCCTATTTCTAAACATACTGTAAAAGTCCGTTCAACAGTAGGAAACCACCAACATCTCTCTCGCTTACTCTTATGGATAAAGTTGAGGTCGTGAAAGTTCTTGAGAATGTGATAGGTAAATGTCCAATTGTTTTTTACATAAGATTTGATTGCTTGAAGATATACTTTATCCTTTTGGAATTCTTGCTTAAGTTTGTAAGTGTCCATGAGGTTGTCCATTTCTCTTTTCATTGTTCTAACATTTGTGCGGTTGGTGTTGGATAAATAAATAGGTGATTTCTCCATCCTTGTTTTAAAGAAATAAATTATCTTTTCAACTCTTGTCATGTCAGTTCTTTAAAATAGTCAAAATGATAATTGAAACCTATGTATCATCTACGCTCTCTATCATATAAGTCCTTACATTGAGAACAGTGAAGGTTGTAATTACATATCTCATCACAAATTCCAGCAGGAAAAATGTTGTTTAATAAACCTTTTTGATGTTGATACACGCTTTCTTGTTTGAAACCCATTTAGGTAATGGAATGTATTTACCCCCACGTGTTGGATTGTATTTGTCATAGTTGAATTTTATTTTATCAATCTGGGTTATGACTAATCCACTCTCCGACACCTCCGCTTGGTGCTCTACATCACTTGCCATCTGGCTCAAAGCATTAGGTATTTCACCTTCGTTGGTGATGTTGTATCTTCTACTCTTGATGACTTGTCTTACGCCTTCATTCGTCTTTTTGCTCTTCCAAGTGGCGAAGACCTATAGCATAACCTTCATTCCATTATGTTTCCTCAAATACTCTTTTAACCTCAAATCTTGGTATTTGAGATACTGTAGTGCCTTGATGCCTCTTGGTGATGGCATACGAATTGACATAACCTTTAAAAACAGATTGTTCGTTGGTGGTGGTTGCTTTGTATCTCATTTGAATACCTGTGAGTGCTTTGTTCTTGTCAAGATTGACCCATCTGATACCTCTCTTTTCTTTCAGTTCATACTTTTTGTAGTCCATAGTCTGTTTGGTTTTGTTGAATTTGGTGTTAAATTTTTTTGCGATGGGCTTTCCCCTCTCAAATTTAAACAATTTTAACACCATACAGTATCCCCTATCCCCGATTTGGAGTTTCTTGAGTTCCCTTTCATTCTATTTCACTGTTTCACCCTTTTCGGACGATAAACGGTAATCTAAAACAATCTGCTGGTGAGCGTCCATTATAGTATATATTCTACATACTGTATATATGTTTCTTTGAGTAGCTTTTAAGTGTGAATTGTTTGTTGAGGATGTTGGGGTTGATTGGATTGATTCACGGATTGATCATCCATATAAAACTTTTCAGTTGCATGTTTCCTTGTATCCTCTGCCATTTTCTTCTTACCCCATAAGGTGGCAAGTCTTTAAGTAGTTTTGGGTTTTGGTCGGCTGTTGGAATTTCTGGGACTGGGGTTGGAACTCAACATAGAAACCTTTTCCATAAAATGATTGTTATTGAGGACATTTTGGACTGGAAAACCCTTTGAACGAGAGGTGTTTAAGGTGTCTCGAACTACCTTTCAACGCTGGCATGTTTTCCTCATAAAATTCCGGTTTGACGATGTTTGGACAAATTGGATTTGGACGAAATGGTGCGTCCGCAGTCGGGACACTTGAATGGTGTTGATAGTTTCTTTTGGAAATATTTTGAGAAGTATTTTGGGTCCAATGGTTTGCTGTCATAAGACCCATCGGGTTTCCATCTTGTAGAGGTTTGGATTGGGGGTTCTTGGACTGTTGGTGGATGGAGCGCTTCAACCATCTGGTCAAAGATGTCCTCATCCATTTCTTGCTTCTTTCCATCAATTGCTAAATAGGAGGGCATCAATTCTTATTACATACGGCGTCATTTGTTTAAGTTTTTTTTGGGTCATAAAATGATATGTCCTCAAGAGTTTGTTTTGGGGACGTTTCTTTTCAAAAATGAGGTGTCCTAGAGTGATTTGAAAAGGGTCAAAAACAATTTCAGGACACTTGTTGAAATACTGTTCCTGCCACTGTTGAAGTCCTCGTCACAAAAGTTATGGTCGTCGTCATTTTTTGCTTGTTGTTGTTATTGGGGTCAGCGTCAGCGACACTGCGAAGCACTTGTAAAGAATATATATATATATGCAGAACACAAAAATCTATCCGCCAAAACACACACTGGGGGTGTGCTGGGAAACTTCCGCAACCAAAGAGCGTGTCGCTTCCCTCCCAGTGGTATTTTCAAACATGAATCAACCATATAGAAACTCGTATCATATATCTTTAAGATATATGTATATACGAAGTCTCGTCTGATGCTCCAGACCACTGCTCGCCATCTGCGTCCCTTCTGACAAACAGGGTGGATGAAGTGGGGTGGGGGATCTATGATTTATATATATATATATATAAATATATATATATAATTATATATATATATATATTTATGTATGTACAATGTGTGGCATGTGCAAAATATGTGGAAAACCGAATATGTGCGTTTTATGTCCCCAAGAGTTTTTTGACATCCTAGGCCAAAAAAATTGTTGAATTAATCATTCCAGATGATCAATTTTGAAGCCTGTTTGGCAGGGTCATTCTTTTGAAAGACCGATGCTGGGATGAACCTTCCAGGAGTCAAAGTCTGCGATGTCGCCCCAACCTTAGCGTGGCACGGATACCATCGAGTTCCACCTGGCCAGGTGTCCCTTTTTTCAGGCAGCTGTGATAAGTGCATCATTTTTTGCGCCACTTTCTGGAAGTGGAAAGTTGCAGGTTTTTGCCATGATGATGTACGTTTTTTTACGCCACCTTTCCAGGTACATGTATTTACGCCACTTTTGTGCGTGAGAATTGTGTTACTTTAAAACTTTTGCAATCGAATCTGGGTCTCAGGATCTAGATCATGAGTCATCCAAATTTGGTTTAGTGGGCCGTTCCCTTTCACCCCTTCAGGTTTTATAAAGTCTCCTGTAGTTAATATAAACTATTTTCCGGCAGTTGTTTCTGAAATTTTCAAGGTTCACCTTTTGTTAATATAATATGTACTATAGATTCATTATTGGCCATACATGGTGAAATGGAGTGAAACGGTGGTTTTGGACACCAAAAACAAGAGAGAAACCATGTATTTCGGGCTAGAAACTAGGTCGCCACAAAATGAATGTGAAACTATAACTATGTTTTAAAAAAAATGGGCATGTAATTTGGTCCTGATGCGGGGACTTATATAAAATCGAGAACCGCATCAAATCTTGCTTGATTTTTATAATTTGCGCTCTTATCAGGGAATTTTTTGTACCGGGTGACGCTGGAGACTGGGCAGGTTTTTTTCTGAGTGAGGAATTTTGATTCTTATTGGGAACCTCTTGGGGGAGCACATGTTGATTAATATTCCCATATTGAGCACATATTATATATATCGGTTAACTTTGGACGGTTTTGGGCTAGTGCTGCTTTCAAATTCCAGGTCTGGGTATGTGGACCACTCCTGTATAACAAACGGACCACTTATACGAATTACATAATACAATTTCATTCCCCAGGGTGCTTTGATTATGGAAAAGATTTGAGCACTAGGATATGAAGACATACATGTTTCAATTTAGTCCTAAGACTGATGTCCCCAAATCAAAGTCAGCTACCCCATAATGGATTGCAAAAGTTTCTTACTGCTAAAATACGTTGCCACTTTTTTGATCAAATTTACAGAAGGGCTGTACAGAAGTGGCATGGAACGTACTGGAAACTTGCCACTTTCCAAAAGTGGCCTATTAAAATAGGACCCTGTGGCGGTCCAGGCACGGATCAGAGGGCTTGATCGAGAACTTTCCCCCAATCCACTCAGCTTGCGGCATTTCATTCCAACGAAAAAGGTGACATTTGAAGATTTTGTTCTCAAAATTCTGTCCTTCAGAGCCCTGACACCTCGATCTCCTCTCTCATCTCTCTCTCAAGTTTGAGGATGTTGAGTGTTTTAGGATGTTGAGGTCCCAGGACCTCTTGGCGAATCTGGAGAAGCTCTTGCAATTCCCGCAAGGCCTCGCCGCGACGGCCCCAGGCCTTAAGGGTCAAGGCCAGGTTGTATTGGATAGTCTGTGTAAAATGATGTTTGCGACCTGACACTTCACGAGCCACCTCCAGCACCTCCCGGAGCTGGACTTCCGACTCCTGGAGTCGTCCTACTCTCCTGAGGATGGCGCCGTAGTTGCGCTGCGCCCTGAGCGTGTGCTCATGTCGGGGTCCCAAATGTCTGCGCGAATCTGTCAGAGTCTCCCTCTCGAGCTCCTCTGCCTCTTCGGAGCGTCCCGCCGCATCCAGGGCACGCGCCAAACCCCAGCGAGCCTCAAAAGTGTTCGGATGCCAGGGACCAAGCACGTCTCGCCTAGCGTCCAAGAGATCCGAAAACTTCTGCGATGCCTCGCCGGCTCTTCCCAGGTGTGTGAGGCTCCACGCTACGGTTTCCAGCGTGTCGAGAAAATCCTCATGCTGGAGCTTCTGGTCGCGATAAACTTGCCCCTGTGTCGTCAGGACAGCATTCGAGAGCTCAAGGGCCTGTTCGTAGAGGCCCCTCTGAATCAGTGTGCACGCTAACTCCCTCTGAGCGCTCAAGACCCAAGGGTGCCTCTCGCCCAAGAAGGACCCGAGAATCTTGATTTTCAAGCGATAGAACTCCGAAGATGCCTCCCACGCCTCCCCATGGCGATCTTCCCTCTGTAGAACCACTGCACGAAGGCTGACGCAAACGCAAATTTTCACCAGGCTGATTCCAATGAAGGCATACTGCGTTGGACTACCCCCATAGACTTGCACAAAGGTCGATTGAAGGAGAGCCTGTGGCAAATCCTCGGTCAAAGCAATCGCCAGCTTTGCAGGAGATGTCTGTTTCACCAAGAAGCTTTCGTCCCTTCGAGGCTGGCACGCCGAACGCACGAGGAGCAAGGAACGAGCCAGTTCCGCGTGGTGGTTCTTGCGCAGGTGTAAGTTTGACATCAGTAAAATGAGGGCTCCAAGGGATACAAAGACATATCCAAGTGTGCTCTTAGCGCACAACGCAGTCCCAATGAAGATCCAATCCTTGAATGTGTCCAAAGGTTCTCCCAACACTGGCAAGACGCCTTCAACGATAGGCATGCCAAAGTTGGGCACGTGGGCTTCTGTGGGCAAAGAAACCGTGAAGTACAAGGCTTGGAGAATGGAACAGGTCAGCACGACAAAGACCCACATCACATACGCCTCCCAACAGATGCCATTCTGGATGCTGATACGCTTGGTGACCACGAAAAAAACAACAATGCCAGCACACAGCAGATGCAAGCATAGATGCTCAATTGGTGAGATGCTCATATATGAGCCGTGTGCATCGTATTCAGCACCTGGTGTTCCTCTCCAGATCCGTCCCATCAATGTCAGCAATTGCCCTCCCAGAAATGCTGCCACAATCAGCGACAGCAAAAGTGATGTAAAATACGCCAGCCTGATACTTAACTGAATACCAGATAGGTTAGCTCCAGCATGTACAGGAACAAGTACGGGAGCATCTACCATTTGAAGACTGCAGCTACGGAGATTTTTGGGTAAGGAGATGTGCACATCCAGGAAGTCTGGGACCTTCTCCGTCAGGAATCCAGAGATGAGCATTCCTGATGCCACCGCCCCAGCTACCAGCAAACCGGCCACACGCATTGCCGGCCATGTTCCGCCAAGCAAGAAACGCTGCCATTCTTCATCCAGGATGAGGAAGGTGCCGACCAGTTCCAGGAGAGCCAGAACTGCTCCCAGCACTATCCAAGTCAACGAAACAACATGATGATACCACTCGGGACACCTCAGCGGATGCATCAAGCTCGGCAGAGCTGGCGGTAGCAACCGCTCAAAAGCACACTCCAGAAACTGCTTGGGAAGGAAGAAGTGCCACTGCAACAACTGCAGTGAAGAGAAGGTGTCAGTGGCCTCTGTAAAGCCCAGAACTGCAGCATGGAAGGAAGTTCCCACCCCGGCTGCCAGAACTGCGACTTGCAAAGTATTCAGTAGCAGCTCCAGTCTTGGTCTTTCAGACAAGTACTCCTCAAGTTCTCTGGTACCTGGAAATCGCAAGGTCCAAAACACGGTGTGAGTGAACAAACATCCAAAGATGTAGGTGATACCAGCCCCCAAGAGAATCATCATGAGCCCCACCAAGACTTGTGCCAATGAGATCGGATAGGTCTCTTCACAATGCGCCCCATGTGCCCAAGCATACCCAAGCAAAACCACGCACCAAACCATGCGCGCCATCTTTAGGCGGTGGGGAGGTGCGGCAGTGAGCCAAGGCTGGCAACCCTTCTGGCTTCCAACATGTGATGCATTTACCAAGTCTTACTGAATAGTACGAGCCCCCTCTGGACGCTTTCCTCAGATGATCCTACCCTTCTGAAATCAACTTGCAGCCGCCCCAGTTCCAGTCCAAACTCTGGTTGAAGCGAACCGCTTCTTCCACTCCACTCCAATCGCTGGGCATCCGGACGAATAAAGATGAAGAAGAAATTGAAGAAGACATGTCAACGTGGCATAACCGGAGGACGAGACGAACAGCAACAACAATTATCCCCTCATCTATTCCAAACAATCAGAGTGAAAGTTAGGGGCAAAAATGTCCCACAATCCCGATATGAAAAAAACATCAACACCAAGGAACACACATTGATCATTGAACATCAACAAAAAAAACAATAACAGCCAACATACTAACATGGGATGTCCTAGCGTCCCTCTTTTACCATTTTTTCCCCTTTTTCTGGGCTCCTGTTTAGACTTTGAATCCCAACAAAATTCCACCCGTGAGTGATGGGTCTTGGCACACACTGCTGAAGTCACCCAGCCTTCGATCCGCCCGTGCAACTGCCGCAGCAAAGTCTCCGTCTCAGTCACCTGGCGCCATCTGGAGCTGATGTTCCAGACAGGGTTGGATAAGAGCTTCCGGCTTAACAAAAAAAAATTGCAACGCGCAGATCTCTGGGAAAAAAATGATATATCCAGTCACACGTCGATTCAACGGTTTTTTGAGGAGATCAACGTGTTTGATGTCAAATGAGTCGGTGCTTCCATTGAATGCCGTTACCTGTTCCACAACCTTCCGCTATACATAACTTCCACTTGTCTTCTGTGAAATCGTGCCACAGCACGTCCCTTTCTATCCGGCTATTGCCCAACTTCACGTGCCTTCTTTTGAAGCCTTTGCCGCACTCCAGTGCCTCCAGCTGGGGCTCAAACATGTTGAGCACGCAACCAATCTGTCTGTTGCTCCAGTGTTGACGTTTGGAACAGGAAGGTGCAAAGTGGGTTTTCAAACTTATGCGAGGCTGGTAAAGTCTGGTATTATAAGTGAAAACGGCCACTCTTTTGATTCTTGGATTATCATCATCGTTATCGTTGTGTTTGGATATGTTTCGATTTGTCTGCTGGTGACAACTGTTTTTCCAACTTGTCCTTCGGGCAGCTGAGACTTCTTTTCCGCAGACTGAGCCGAGCAATAACGCCAACCCCTGATTAATGGGTGTTGAATAGTTTTTGGATTTTTTTTTGGGCAAGGTTTTGGAATTTGTTTTGGGTTTCTGCTCTGGTACCATTTGCCTTGTATTTGCAACAGTTTGGAACTTGAACCTGTCATTTTGCATGGTATTTGCTGCATTTTGGTAT
>BGPT01002661.1:45473-79007 GCA_003297045.1 Symbiodinium sp. clade C Y103
TTCATTTAGGGTTTCTTTCAGGGTGTTGGGGTGTCTTTAGGCTTTCAGTCTGCCATTTTGCATGGTATTTGCTGCATTTTGGCACTTGAACCTCTCATTATACATGATATTTGCTACATGTTGGTACTTCAAACGTTCATGTGGGTTTCTTTAGGGTTGCATTTAGGGTTTCTTTAGGGTTTATTTAGCGTTTATTTAGGGTGTCATTTATTGTATCTTTAGGGTTTTATGTAGGATTTCATTTATTGTATCTTTAGGGTTTATTTAGGGTTTCATTTAGGGTTTTTTAGGCTTTCATTTAAGGGTTCCTTAGGGTTGCATTTAAGGTTTCATTTAGGGTTTCATTTAGTTTTTAAGGGTATTTTTAGGGTTCATTCAGGATGTCTTTCGGGTTTCGTTTAAGGTTCTTATCAGGATTTCTTATCACGATTTCTTTAGGGTTTCTTTAGGGTTTATTTAGGGTTTCATTTAGGGTTTCTTTAGGGTTTCTTTAGGGTTTATTTAGGGTTTCATTTAGGGTTTCTTTAGGGTTTATTTAGGGTTTTATTTGGGATGTCATTTATTGTATCTTTAGGGTTTCTTGAGGGTTTCATTTATTGTATTTTTAGGCTTTCTTTAGGTTTCATTTATTGTATCAATCTCTAGCGTTTTTTTAAAGTTTTATTTGGGGGCTACTTAGGGTTGCATTGAGGTTTCAAAGCAGAGAAGCAGAAAAGAAAAAGGCACAGAAGCAGAGAATCAGAAAAGCAGAGAAGCAGAAAAGCAGGAAAAGCAGGAAAAGCAAAAAGCGGACAAGCAAAGAAGCAGAAAAGTAGAGAAGCAGGAAAAGCAAAAAGCGGAAAAGCAAAGAANCTGCCCACTGGGCTCGGGCGCTCGCGGTTGAGGTCCGGCGCTGCCCACTGGGATCTGGAGCTCGCGGTTGAGGTCCGGCGCTGCCCACTGAGATCTGGAGCTCGCGGTTGAGGTCCGGCGTTGCCCACTGCGATCGGCCGCTTGCAGTTGAGGTCCGGCAGTGCCCACTGCGATCTGGAGCTGGCAGATGAAGTCCGGCAGTTCCCACTGCGATCTGCAGCTGGCGACGATGAAGCACGAGAAGTACGAGGAGGAGGAAGAGGACGCGGGAGGAAGAGGTCGTCCACCCCCGCCCCCCGCCCCCCCGCGCCGCTCTGATAAAATCTAGTAACCCTCACCTGGCAGGTGGGGAAAAAAATCCAAAACCTGTCCCCCAAAAAAATCCAAAAATAAATGACCCTCCCTGATTAATCAGCCCCATTGAATTTGTTGATCGATGGGGGTTCCCATCAGGTGATAGCATGGGTACGAAAATGGGACCCCTTCCAGTAAGTGATGGGTGCTCAATCCTGGGTTGACATAGGGTCTTGCCCTCCCAAAGTTTGGTCGTTGCGCAGCACCTAGATCTGCTGGTCAAGGCGGATCGTCCCTTCCCCGTCCTGCCTGTCCAGTCTTTCAAGGCCGCTTTCGGGCGTGCCTGGCGCTAGATTTTCTAAGCCCAACCGCCAACAAACCATTGGCAAGCGAACAGTTTGCCACGGAAAATGACGGAAAATGACCATGTTTCCGTGGTAACTCATCTTCAACTGAGTCATTTTCCATGGCTATGTTTACCATAGGATAACCATGAATAAGTCTGATGTAGTAGAAACCGCTTGGACCTTGGACATCGAGAAACCCCCGCGCCTGAAACTGCTGCTGCACCGCCTTTCGCAGCACTCGGGCCTTAGAGCTGGGCGAAAGCAGGATCTCAACGGCCCGGCCGTGGCAGGATGGGCGACCGCGCTGTATCTAAACGGAGCCTGATTTGCGCATCTCGCCACCTCGAGTTTGGAGAAGGGCAAACAGAATATGTGTCACGGCAGCCACTGAGGTTCAGGAAAAATCCAAGTGCCTAGTGAAACACTACTGGAGATTGCAGATGATTATAGAAGATTATAGAAGATTACAGTTGACTATAGAAGATTATAACTATAAATGAGCTCAAATGACTGTGAACACAGTGAACATGAGTCCATTCGCTGCAGGCCACTGGGCACTCGCACGTGGCATCTGGCTTTGAATCCATGCTATTGGTGGTGCTCCTGGCGGCCAAACATGGCCATGGGGCGATGGCAATGGGAAATCCATGGAAATCCCCTATATAGAAAGGCATTGAAATGGGAAAATGTCTATAAGACTTAGCTCACTATACAACATGCACCTTTCCGCAGCAGAATCATCTCCCAACCACACTGTCGGCAGTCTGGCTACTGCGGGAAACTTTTGTCTAGCGAGCGCACTGCGTTGCACTAAAGCTTGTCATTTCCAAGACAGATCCATGCACAATCCCTACGTATGCACATTATGCACCTCCAATCAATCACTTTTTGCCCTAAAGCGTTTTCAAATCTGAAGCAATCGATTTTGCTAGATCGTGCAGCAGTTCTGTCTTGCAAAAGCTATTGATGCGTCCTTGCCACTTAGCGGCAAAGAGCCATAAATCTGTGCGGTTGTAAAAAGTTCTTGTTTTATGGGCCGTCTGGATCTGCAGCTTGTGAGAATCCTTAGGCTGGCCATTTGTGGTGATCTTTTGGCTCCAATCAATTGAGTAATCCATGTTGTGTAAATTCTTCTAGTAGTAATCCTAGGCTACAATCGATTAAACTAAACATGTAAAATTGTAAAATCAAGTAAAATCCATGACTCGCTGCAAGTCCCATCCGGCATCAGCTACCGCGCCCCCTTGGCCCGCTGAAAGTCGGCATGGCATTCCTCGTGCACGGCCTGTTTTGACTTGGCACCTGCACCTGACAGGAACTCCAACTGGAAGTCACTGGTGCAGCCTTTCGGCAATCAAGCACCTACTTAAGCACCAGAAAGTTAGTTTAAAAAAAAAACGAAAAACTGGTAAAACCTCAAGCTCGAAAAGGAAACATGCAGAAATGGAAGGACCCATGCTGAACTGGGGTAGTTATGAACAGAATCCAAATTCTTCTCGCAGAAATCGAGCCCTTTGCCAGTGACTTGTAACATCTTGTAACAGCTCCGCTAAAGAACCCTGGCTGCCTGGCCTCCATAGTCAAAAATGCGGCCGCTGAACCTGGGGTGCAGTTGGCCTGCTGGATCTATATGGGATTTCTGCAAGTAGCATCAACTAGCTGTAGTCGATATGTAGTCAATGTCCGTCTTGCAGCAGAGTTGCGCCACAAGTCATCTGAACCTATTTATCTTTAAGTAACTTTAACATCTCTTTAGCAGCAGGCATTCACGTGACCCCTCCCAAGGACTTTCACTGCCTGAGGAAATACACAATCCCAACTAGATAGGACTAGCAAAATACATCAAACAAATTCAATCAACCCACTGAGAGCTGAATTCTGAGGAAAATCGTCACCAAACTCTCAGCATTCTGGATCCCAACATCATCATACTTTCTGCCAAAATCACCCACCAACTCCATATATTCAATGTTCAACTGTGATTGCCAAGTGATTGCTGTCAAAATGTGATAAATCATGATAAATCTAGATCCCTTGGATCCCCCGGCCCCATGGCCTTCCACTCTTCAGCAATGGCTCCTTGCAATGCAGGCATTTCGGAACCCATTGACGGAGGAAAGCCTCATTGCACTCCTGAGAGAAGCACCAGATGGCACCGGTGGGGTGAACCGATGTGGGGTCTGTGAGGTGCCAAGTACAACACTCTATGCACATCTATTGCACATCTATCAGCTGTGATCTTAAACAATTTACGCTGCAATCTTAGGGGTCAACAATATTTTGAAGCATTTCCTTTTTTTTTAGCTGTCTCGTGTCTTGTCCACCTGAACAGTGATGTGGCCTATCTAGTGAAAGGAGCAACAATGCTCCTCCAGCATGTTTCCAATTCCCAGTCCTTTCAGCACTTCAAAGATTTCGTTTGCTGTTAGTCCATTCTTGATTGCCACTCTACCGGCTTCCTGGTCACTCTTCCCCCCCAAAAAACACCCCTGGCTTTTGCCTCGTGCACAGCGCCGCTGCCATGCGAACCAAAGTGGCCGTCCTGGCAACTGCCATTGCTGGAGCCCTGCTGGACATCGCCAGCCCCAAGTCCTGGTACTGAAAATGCCGCCCACTGAAGCCATCCATCTTCAGAATTGGCCTGGGCAGCAAGTTGCTATGCTTCCCAGCACGAGAACACCATATGGATGTTCCAAGCCACCGGTTTGAATGGCTCTCATGAAACAAGAACGCACAGCCAAACATCAACAAAAAATGCGGAATTCATCTGTGATCCGCAGGCTGAGACGTGGACTTGCGGCAGTGAAGGCAGGACGCTGCGAAACGACGTTGGAACGCCTCGTGGCATTCCAAGTGGACGCGTCCTGCACTGGCAGCGTGAACGGAAGGAGAGGAGGGCAGTGGAATGCCGGGGACCCCGATGCCCAAAGGAATGTATACAAGGTATGATAGGTATGTAAGTGATGATAGTATACAGCTGTCGGCAGAATTGCAGAAAAGAAATAGGGTGACAGAAGCAATGTAAATTACTGTAATCATGCTTTTGTGATGCTCATTTTGCAGTTCGTTTTCCAAACTCTGGCCTGTTCTGTGATTAATCTCTCCGTCATGATGTCTGTTCTATAACTCTATCGACGGCTTGTTCCCACCTGCACATTGTCATTGTGGGAGTTTTTGGTACATACGCACAAGCTTGACCGTGAAGAATGATTATAGAAGGGGCAATTTTAGAACGGGACGCAAAACATATTAGTAATATGGCGGAAAACACCAATTGTGATGGAACAAACAGGGGCCACGACAAGAATTATAGAACAACGCTAGAAAAAATGAAAACTCCTTTGACCCTTTTTACTAGTCTTTGGAAGAACCAGGAATTATAGAAAAAATGGTAAGCTTCCGTACCTTCGTCATCCTCAATGTTCGTTCTTTTTAAATCTGTCGATGGCCATATGATCTGGGCAGCTTGGCACATCAAAATTCCAGTGTCCTTTTTAGGGACACTACCCCCACATCATCCATTTCGATCCATTTCGGGGGATTTTCCATGACGAAGCAGCGTCAGGTGCCTGCAGCATGGTCACCCAGCTGCCCAGCCGTAAACTCGAAGAACTGACCTACGACCAGTTCCTATACCATTTGGCCCGGGAAAAGCCAGCCAAACCTGTTGGTGAAATAATTTTTACTCAATAAACATTGCCATTTGGGGATGTGTATATATATATATATATATTATATTCCAATTTTGAGACACCCATGCAACAAATCTAGACACACTGCCGGGTTTCTGTTGTCAACCCACTCACACTGACTGAACTGGTTAACTGGTGTGTCCAAAGCATCTTCCTGCTGGCTTTCCAAGGTGAAGAAACACAACAACAAGCACAACCACTTTTCTCCCAGCACACTGGCCAGCACGGTAAAATCAGAAAGCGGCTGGTATTCCACACCCTGAGCCACATATACACAAATCCCATTCATGAGTCCCAAATGATTTGCAAACACCTTCCCTTTGCAGCCTCCATAGCCGTTCATGCGTGCAACGGGCTCGCTGCATGATAAGCATCTGGAAGCTGTGCGCCTCAAAATGTCAATGCGTATGAGGTCCAACCGGCAAATGAGACTTAAGGGAATTCATCAGTACTATCCAATAATCATCAATAATCAAATGATACTTGATGTTTACATTGGAAAAGCATGATGATAATCAATTTAACAATAAATGATACATGATACAAGTTACAAGTACTTGATATTTCATGACCATGATGCGGGATGAGAGTCGTTTGAACCAAAAGGCCTAAGCAAAATGGATCCAAGATCTTGGGCTCCAAACATGACATGCTTCAGGTAGCACTCCTGCCCACGTGGAGAACAAGGTGGAAGCATCCCACCATCCCAACAAAGGATGCCCTTTGTAAGGTTGCGGATGATGTCATCTGTCGAAATATGTCGAAATGCCATCCTAAATCCGAAACCCACAAATTGATGAACGGTACTTATATATATATATATCCTCCGGTTATTTAACATAGCCATGGAAAATCCCCTATAAATGGAGGTTTTAGTGGGAAAATCATCCAAAATTGGCAATTTTCCAAGGCTATGTTAAATAAATTTAAATAACCAGAGGGTATATCATCTTATCTCTCTCTATCCTAATTGAAGTTGTCGAAGTGGTCCCACCTCAGCCCCCCTGGTCGCCACATTGTCCCACCGGCCTCGTGGACAGCCTGCCGCTCCACCTTTCGGTACGCTCCACTGAAACGGCCTGGCCTCGACTCACCAGGCCATCGGTGGCACAGCCTTTGATTGTTGGCTTCAAGTCTTGCAACATCTGAATGCATGATAATTTAGCGACAATTCATGGATTGTTATGGTCCCATGGCTTTGAAGCCATCTGAGAATCCACATTGATGAAGCTGAACGCTGATGTCATCTTAGACGATTTCAGTCTCTAAGCCGGCAGCACTTGGGTGCCAACAGGGGCACCGCATTCTGCACCTGAGTGACATGTTGGCGCGGTCGATGGACCCAACACGAATAAATATGCCAAAGGCAATTAGGTCCCACGCGTCCTATGCATGGATTGTAGAGCCAGCTGTTATGCCAAATCAGGGATAAAGTGAATAAAACTCCGGCTGCACCACTTGTGGGCAGTTTGTGAGCAGGCAAAAAAACCCACGTCCCAACACGCTGAGAAAGATCGCTATTCGATCCTATTCTCTCAAAAACAACCCGAAAACTCGATGGGTAGCCGGTACGAGTGGACATCTTCAACATCTGTGGGTTGAAAAGTGAGTGCTGCGTGTTTCTCCGGTGCTTTGAACCTAAAACCTGGGAAAAACATTGCACATGGTGCCAACCTAGAATAGCTATATAATGCCATCTAATAAGCCAAATCTCTACGTACATCAGCATCTGGGATTCTCCCTCTTACACCCTTCGAAAACCGACCCCATCATCATTTTAAAAAGTAAACATCCAAACAGAAACTCATCTTCTTGATCAAATTATGAGGGTTCCATATGGTTCCATGCCAATTTTCAAAACGGACTCCAGGTCGAACCTTTTGCACTTCAATGATTGGAACTAGCAGCCCAGGACTAAACTCAGCAGCGGTCCCCGTGACATGACACCTCGAATCTACATCAGCATTATCACAAACTTGAGAATTTCATAGACCTATAACAACAAAATCATCATCATCATCATCATCATCATCATCATCATCATCATCATCATCATCATCACATGTATATATATATATATGTATATATCACCACCATTCACCACCTACATGACCCAGCATCATTCCGTCGATTTTGCGGCTCCCCGCCAGGGCGCATGGATCGGTGGCGGCCTGCCAGCTATAGCTCGCTGAGAAGGCCAGGACCGGATCCAGCCAGGAGACCAAGGTCAGTTGACCTCGGGCGACCAGGGCGCGACCAGGGATCCCAGGGGATGGGGAACCGGCCGAACTGACCTGTTTGAGCCGGATGGAGCCGGGATCCACCGTTGTTTTTTTGAAGTGAAGAACTTGAAGAATTAGAAGTGTAATTTTGCGACGTGAAGAACTTACTGGTGCTAAACGTAGGGAATGGGGAATGGGATGATGATTCATGGTGAATATAGGTCATTCCCTCATTCCCTGCTAAGCACCAGTAAGAGAATCCATCAATTTCCGACTTGACATCACAATTGACTCTTGACCAGGCGACGTTGGCCAGGCTTGAGCTCCACATGCTGGATGTGTTCTTGGACACCTTTGGCGTTGATGCTCTCGGTGGCAGGGAAGTTTGGTTGCAAATGGGCATTCCTTGGTCGCACAAGACACCGCGACATACTGCGACTGATCCCAGACCAGAGAGCTTTCAAGTTTTTTTGGTGCTGACTAGCGGAAGGAATGCAAAGTTCTAGATCGATATACGGTGGTTCGCCCATGAGTCTTACACGGCCTCTCAAAGTCTGCCACATATCGAGCAACGCAAAAGCGCAGCCGTTCAACACATTTGAAGAGCCGTTTTGTCAGAAAATGTCACAAAGTCTTGTGGTTTCAACCTCGTCAACCGTCCCTCCGAAAACAGTAGTACTACAGGCTGTATGTAATCTAGGTGCCAAATATGTCAAGTCATGAATGCAGTAGAATCCAATAAGCCTAATTCACCTTTTAATGCCATACACCTTAGCCATCCTTAGCCTGGCTACACCTGGCCATTGCACATCGGCCCAGGCACTGCAAGCGCCAGTGGATGGACGCAAAGAGCCCAGCTTGCGCTGCCGTAGCATCGAAGACCAGCACAATGGTGCCCGAGTCACGATCGCTCCAGCAGCGCAATTGGACACCTAGGAGGAAGTTTGGCAAGGTGAGATATCTTAGACCTTAACCTGTCAAGCTATTGAATGAATGTGTTTTAACTTCTTATGCTGATTGATATCATGCGATACATAGATGAATTCATGAGTATGTGGGTTCCAATTACGATTACCTGTTTTGAAGCTTGAATTGACGTGGAAACCACAAAACCTCCAGTTGGGGGGGTGCCTTTGGAGGGGTGAATGACAGGGCTTTCAAAGTGGTAGCAACCCCCCGAGCGACGTCATAGTTAATCTCAACTGTGGGTTTGACTGAAAACAGGGTGAGCAAACATCCAACGGTTCACCATCATCTTTACCCTGAAAAAGGCCCTGAATTGGGGCATACCCCATTCTGCAAACCCATATTTCCATTATTCACACAAGCCATTCACATAATTTCACATACTTTTCATTTTAAATCCAACGTCCCATGATTAAACCATGTTAATGTAAACCCCGGAAACCCCTTCATGAATCCCCAACTCCCTGGTCATCTGAGATCGAGCACCTCCTTGCTCCTTGAGGCAGGCGCCCCTTGGTCCCATGGCCGCGGCCTCATAGGCTTCGCGCTGTGAGGTGCTGATCGCGGCCAGGTCCCGCAATGGATCCAGCTGTAAGCGCTGGGGCGCATAGACCTGGGCGAGGTCCAGATGGGGTTTGGGCCTCAGAATGATGGGTGATTTCAAACCCAGAAGCCAAAAAAACCTTTCAGCTCCGAGGATCTACAAGGATTGGGGAGAGAAACCAATGGCAAGGGGGATAACTGGGGATAACCACTTTTATTTTTACAGTAGATCAGTGAACAAATCGATTGCATGCAAATCAATGCGAGTTGGGGAAAGGATTCCCGTAGTGAGATGTTCATCTAAGCTGTTTGGGGTTGAAGATAAGCATGGAATGGCGTGGACCTCTTCGCCTTTTACCTACAGACTGGACTACCCATGGTGTGAAGTTTTGGATGGCTCCAGCTTGGGGGCTTTATTGACGTTCCAGTAACCTTGGTATGCAACCAGCAAGAATCGGGTGACGTATGCATATTGTTTTTAGATGTCGTTGGCAGGCAAGAAATGTGACATAGGTGATGATAATTGGACCGTTTCAAGAGTGGTTACTGTATGCAACATGTAAGTTGCAGTAGCACATTATACAGCTGTGTAAAACATAAGTCATCAGTGAAATAACCATAGCTGGAGACCGACCTTGACATTGAAATGGAATGGTATTGGTAATCCAACTAGAAAGAAAGGGCGACCAAGGATAATTGGTCGGAAATTATGCAAGTAAAGTATGGGTAATTGTGACTTAACATTTAGCGATTGGGATATCAGTGCAATGGCTCAACCACCCAGAATAAAGGTCTCGACATGTCTCAAGAAACAACAAAAATGCGGACTAGGTGGAATCCGGCCCACCAACAATTGTCTCAATAATTGAGAGGACCAGGCGATCCACTCCTTGATGGGATCTTTATTCTTTATGGTGAAATTGAAGTGGGAAAGGAAACCAAGGCTGCCAGCTGACCAACATCTGCGATTGTCTTCCTGCTAGTTTGATCTGGTTGGTCCCTTCAACCCTGAAGCATATTTAGTCGTTGGGGATCATCATCCCAAAATGGTTGAACATTTGTTGAAAGCACCAGCCAGTCTTTTACCAACTCATTCACTCAGCCAATATCTGCTCCTCCACGCCCTTCATCCTACTTGGAGCATCATCCGACATAGAAACTACTTCTCATTAACCTTGGTGAATCACCGATTCCGGGCTCCCAAAAGTAATATGTCATCACAGGCAGTTGCAAGTCATGGGGTAATTCCCCAAGTGCTGGGAGCCACAACGAAAAACCGAGGAGCTCGCAGGGTACACTGACGGTTCCAGCTCTGCGGGGGCGTGGCCTGCAACCAATGCACCACTGCCATGTAGCCGACACCTGAGAGCCAAATCAAGGGATCATAGGAGATATGAAATAGACAGACTAGATACGACCGGTCAATTTGGATCAATTTGGCTGATTTGCGAAAATGAACTGATGCTCGAAACGAGCCTGGCAACACACTAATGGGAGCCGTAAAAAAAATGGGACGTGAATCACAAATTCCAATCAAAACTGACTTTGGAGATCTTTGGACAACATTCAAGACAGGTTGCAAAAGTGAATGACCATGTCCTATGTCTCTTCCCAATCTTCCCAGTTTACCACGTCGGTTAACCATGTCAGTACCCTAGGAAATCATCCTACTTAGGAAGGGGCTGACACCCAAAAGGTTTGAACAATAGTTCCGTTAATTAGTCAGCTATTGGTTGAGATGATCCTCCAAGTATCTCGAAGTCAATCCCTTAGAAATACGACAGATTATGACAGATCCCCCTGGCAACATCATTTAATATTTGTCGTTCGGGGACCATTAATTGGATCTATGGTCTCTAAGAAATCCCCAAACATTAATGAAACCACATTTTTGAGGGGAATATTCATTTATATATATATATATATGTATATATGTATATACACATTGGAGATATTAATTTGTACTGGTTCAATTGGATCTTTTGCATATAATATTTTCATTGATTGAATGGTTCAAACTACAAAATAAACGCCTTTTGTTTCATATTGGATCCATTCATTTAGGGAACCCACAAGAGCACCTGGCTTCATCTGTCCTCGCAGCAGCGTCTCGCGTTGCACGGCGAAGCCGGAGGACGCCACGTGTCGTGCACCGCGGGTCCCGGTCGACCTGGTGCTCTGGTCTCCACGGCTGATCCATCTTGATATCACTTCCGAAAAATCCTGGATTGAATACTTTTGATGGATATGAACCACTATGAATGGACATCAGTGGATATCACTTGGATATCACTTGGATATCACTTGGATATCATTTGGATATCATTTGGATATCATCTGGATATCATTTGCAACATCCATGGCTATCAGTCTGCGCAGGTGGACCCGCCTGGACGGTGTGCTCGCCTCGGCACCAGGTGATGTGAACCTGCTGCGCCAGTAGCTGTTCTTTTCTGAATGGGGGATGCCTACAATGACGGCAGTTCTTGTAAATCCATTGATCAATGATTCATGAATATGCTACAAATGCTACAAGATATGCATGTAGGACTGTGATGAATTTTACATATCTTGCCAACCTGAACAAGTCGTGCACATAAATAGAAATGTTCTGAGTCCTTCAGTTCTGACATGCATGCAGATTCACCACAACAGACTCCATTCGAAACAGCCCACAGCCTCACATTGGATGATCATGCCAGGAATCGCCCGTGATAACTAAGCAACCGCTGTCCAATTGTTCCCAAAGAATTTGGATGAATTTGGTTCTATCGAGCGACTGCTGGTCAATGTGGCAGGGATGTTTTTTAAATCCACCAAGTCATTACCCTCTGGTAATCTAACAGTTTGCTATTGAACATGGCCATTCCAAAAAGTTGATTTTCCCATTCAAAATGGTGATTTTCCAAACCGTTAGGCAATACCAGAGGGCACCCAGATCTCCCAGCCGGATCCCAGCCGGACTCCGCAGCCCAGGCACTCGAAGAGTTCCAGCCGCGCGGCGGAGAACTTCTTCCGCTTCTGCCGGCTGAAGGCCTCGTCGGACTCTTGGATCACGGAGATCACCACCTGCCGGCTGGGGAGGTAGCTGGTGATTGATGGGCCCTGAACGGACCTTCTTTTATGAGGATCGATGTATACCTTAAATAGAGATTTATGTTTAATCATATTTAATCATAGTTCATCCATGTTGATCCAATTTTTGTCAATTCTAGTCACATCATTGTCACATCACTATGCATCACTTAGAATGACTTAAAGCAAGCATGACACTTTGAAGCTGGAAAAAGCTGGAAACACGACTGGCTGGCCTCCACTGGCCCTGTCTGGTTGCCTGGCAGTTCCAAGGTGCAAGCCATCAAGCCCCTGGCCTCAGGGCATGGCTTTTCAAGGGTGAGTGGAGATATGTGGAGATAACGATCAGCGCCGGTGATAGATTCATGTTTCAAACCTGAAAGTTAAGTTAGATTAGTTAGCTTGTTTTTCCTTTGTTTTTCTGTGATGGGTGGCGAGCAATCAAATAAAATTGTGGGACAAAGATTCGATGCAAGCTCTCGATGCAAACAAGCAAAGAAACAAACACATCAGGCATATCAAAGAAATCAAAAAACTGAACAGAAATCGGAAAAACAAAAGGACTTATAAATTGCAGAGTGCCTAGTCGAATTGTAGTGCATTGTCGCAAGTAGAAGTTTAAACTTCTGACGATTTCGGCGATCCACCTGCGAACTGTCGGGCTTCATTGGACAAAGACTGGAGACATAGCCCGCACCTGGAACTGCACAGCAGCTGCGAATGTGGAGAGTTGTGTGAAAGTTGGAGCCAAAAATTCTTCAGTAAACAAATAGGTATAGCCATAGCAGTATTCCCATGTTTGCTGGGCCTTTATTTCCGTTTGCGAGCTCGACCCGCTGGTTTACTGCAATTTGATGCAATTTGTTGAATTCCCAGAGTCGTCAAGCCATGCCACACCTGTTTTTCCGAGAAAATTTGACTACATGACCTCCATGGGGCTCAGTGTTTTTGATTGCTTTGTCTGCCACAAATTGACTCCTCCGCATTTGGCCGAGCTGCAATATTCTGAAACCTGGACAGTGGCAAATTCTTCACAGAAATCTGCCTGGCGAAAGGGACATGGTGTCCCAAAAGGGAGGCCCAGGGACTGCACAAGAGCCACATGTTTGACAGTGCTGCCTGTCCAAACGGACATAAAAATGCATGCAACCTGCATGGGATCAGCCATTCATGCGCGGACATACCCAACATCCCAATGAAAAGCATGTATCGTACCAGGTGCCAAACTATGGGCTACATGTTGTCAGTGGAAAATCATGGTGCACCTTTCTAGCGCAGCATCTCATTCTCTTTCTGGCCAATCCATGCCATTAAAGCCATGCCAGGAAGACAAAGCGCATCCAAAAAGTTCCAGCGTCTTCCTCCAGGACCAACCCTCGTGGGCCTTCCTGGCGTGCAAAATTCCACGGTACAATGGTGGAAATCGCCAAAATGTTCTGCTAAGATTGATGACCACCATGTGAATTTATAGAAATTAATAGAGGCAACCTCCCAAGAAGTGGAACTTTAAATAGAGCTGCTCTTGCCCATAGTAAAATTCATTAGTCAAAAGATGTGAACGGTGTATAATGGGGCAACCGGCTTGATAAGTCCAATAGAGGTGTTATTGGGGGAAGTATGCGGAACGGACAAACATGATGGTACAATCCCAGCTTTTCCTATAACTTGCCTTTGGCTACTACGTAGAACTGGCAATTCAATCAATCCAATGAACAGTCTATAATTTTCGTAATTGTCATAGCTATAGCATATACATATAACAATGTAGATTCAAGTACTGTATACATGTATATATATATATATAGAGTGTGTGTGTGTGTGTTAAAACTAGTTATAACTATAATTATATATCCCCCTTGAAATTCACCCCAAGGGGTCAGACCCCGCGTTTTATATGTACAAAATGCGGGGTCTGCCAAAAACCCTACAAAATGGATGTGTGCAAGTGACAATTTGTTCTTACAAAATGCCCTGCGTGGACACATCAAACCATATATTCCTATAGAACCCTTTTTGTAGGGAGGTATTTTTGGCTCAAATTTCTGATTTCAAAATTATTCTGAAAATGAAACTTGTGAATGATCTTGGACCCTGAACCCCGAAAAAAGGCATCATTTTGAAAGAAATTGCTGTTCTGCTATTTCCCAGGATTTTTCTCACTCAACCCTCAATTGTTTTTAAGGATCAACCCATCCTTTTTGTAAGGAAATGGGTTTACTATGGTTTATTTATATTTGCTGCTTTTTTTGTTGCCATGTTGACACAGAGTGAAGTTTTTTGCGTCTTCGTACAAAATGAGGGGTGTCACCACATAAGTCCTACAAAATGAAGGGGTGTCACCACATAAGTCCTACAAAATGATGGGGTGCACAACAAGGCGCACAAAAACGAAAAAACTATACATGGTTTGAGTTCAGCAGCCAAAATCCCTGCAAAAGTATGCAAAACATTATTTTCCTACAAAATGACCGCTAAAAGTAGCCAAAGAGTTTCTTACAAAATGCATGGCCCCAACCCAGGCAGGTTTTAAGACTGCATTTTGACATTGCTATATGATAGTGATTTCAGGCCATATTCATCTATTTTTGTTGTTCCTACAATATGCCAGGGCGCAGGCAAATTCCCTACAAAATGACCCCCTGAAATGGGCCTTGCGGCCCGAGAATTAGTACATGTTACAAAATGGCTGGATGTGGGAAAGTGGTTTACTACAAAATGATCTCCAAAAAAGCTTGAATATGGGCCTCGAGGCCACCCATTTCATAGGGGAAATTTCAACGGGGATAGTTAATTATATGATAATACATGATTGAGGAATAACTATTGTAGATTCTCAATGGCTTTATATGGCTTTGGCCTGATTTCGCAAATATGGATTCCACCAAGTCCCTGGCCCGCCTGCTTCTGGTCCTCCGCCGGCTTCGGCTGCAGCCGCTCCTTTTGAAGGCCGCAGTTGACCATGGCCCCGCTGAAGGGTAGGAGACCTGGTTTTTGCCTCAGGGAAGCATGCAGAGTTTGTGACAAGCAGGTCACAGTTCGAGTATGACATGGAATGATATTTCCAAGCCTGTGTTTCTGCAACAGCAAAAGCTGCACGAAGTTGCAACGGCGGGAAAGCATCAAACATAAGCAAGCCATCAAGAGGTAGCAGCTGGTGGCAGCCATTGGGAGCCCCAACCCCGGACCTTTCCATCTGCCAGTCCTGAGCCATAGGCCATGGGTGGAAATAAGGTACCGCTGAAGGTTGGTATGATGATGCCATCACGTCACCCAAATACTTTCAATATCCTCCTTACATGAAACATGCCAATGGGGCATTGGGTCAGTGGGTGTTTGAATCATTGATGACATTGAGTCATTGACCCAGTTATAGATCATTTATGATCATTTATTATATCTAATGCTTAATAATAATAATATATATATATATATATAATATTATGTTAGTGTGACATTATTGTTTTGCCTGAGACCTTAGGAACTTCTGCCCCCAGTGCAATGAATCATTCTGGGTTCCCTACCCCCAGGGGTTGCGAAGGCGAATCCAACGCCTAGGGCATCAGTGGCAGAGGGAAGGAAGGCTTGGCATTTCCAGCACATGTGGTGAGTGACGTTTATCATCCCAAAGGGATGAACAAACAGAATCTTGATGAAATATGATGAAATCTCATGAATATGATGAACAATTGAACCAGCGAGTGATGCTAGTGGCTTTTGGGTATAGATCCATTGGTGGTTAGATTGCTTGTTATGCATCCCAAACAGCCACCAACTGTGTGGAGATGATCGTGGCCAAAGATCAGCTGCGGGGCGCCGCACTCATTCCGAAACCAGCTGGTTCCTCCGTTGGCAGGCGCCTGGCTCCGTGGAAATGTCAAGTCAGTCTCCAAAACACTGACCTTCCTGAAGAAGTGATAGGGGAGCTTCCAACCATCATCAATTAATCTACATGTGATGGGATTGGGCAATGACTATCAATGATGGGGCCGTTGTGGGGCCTCTCAAGACAACTTGATCTTTGATTGGCCGTCCTGAACCCCAAAATAATTGTATGATACTGTATGTATGTATCACGAAGAAAACAACTCCAACCATCAAACAGAATCATGAAACTGTTGCGTTCAACCCAATCATTTATAGCACTTACTCTTCACTACCCACCCCGAAACAGTTTGCACCGCCTGCCTCTACTGCAGCCAAAATGGAATAGCCTCAGGTCATCGCCCACATTCTGGGACGCTGAGGCTGCATCAAAGGATTTGTTTATTATCATTTATTCTCTCACTATCGTTTGAATGCTAACTTCGAAACATCTTGGATGATGTATACTGCAACAGGCCGACACTGGACCTCAATGTACCTCTCTCACGCTCTGCATTTTTACCGCAAACTTCTGGGGGCAACGTCAAACCTGAAATAATAAACAGTGTTTGATCAATTTGGGGGGGGCACCCCAAGAAAGTAACAATTTGAGATGCAATTGGAAATGGTGGGTCAATCTGCTCCTAAAGATGGTCAGTCCTCCGGAAAACGCCAAGGAGTCTGTGATCAAATATGCCTCGTCTGAAATGGTGTCCCCATGTGTTCCCTATTGATCTCAATGAGGTTCATTCGCTGAATCAAACCTTACAAAAGGAAATCCGGTTTCCATTGCCAGGTTTGATTGCTGGAGGGTTTTTTCCCCGTTCGAAAAACTTGAGATTCTCATATTTCCTAGTCAAATGCACCATGTTTGCTGCTTAGAACCTTTTCTTGAGGGTTAAAACCCATTTCACACCCATTTCCATATCAAGGTTTTTCCAAACACAAAAAACGTTTTTGCTGGTTGAAGTCCATCGAACTCCCAAATTCCAAAGGGTTCCCGATAGTTAAACATTGTCAAAACATGTCCATAGCTCCCTGAGCAGCTATGGGCTAAGGGGGTTCCCATTTCCAAAGTGATTCAATGGGGGTTTCCTGGTTCAAGTCCATTGAACCAAATTCCAAAGAGGGTTCCCATGCATGGTTTCCATTTGAATACCAAAAACACCAGATGTTTTGCCGATTGCAAGCGCGGAACTATGCGCTCCAACCAGGCCGGTCTGTTCATCCACCTGATTTTCCTGGTAGTCGCTGTCGCTGTCCTCGGCCTGGGCCTCCGGTGGTCGGAAGTCCAAAACATGGATCTCATTGATTGAAACATATGGGTTATATAAGCTATAGTACGGTTAGACTGTATTACATTACAATACCAGTAGTACCGAACAAGGCGGTGGCGGAAGTTTCAAAGATAGGAAACCTATAGGAGAAGTGAGCTGTTGTGAATCATGGATGGCACAGCGAACCCAGTGGTGGACCGACAAGTGGTTGGAGGCAGGGTAATGTATTTGTATACGATTGTAGTTGTAGCTGCAGTTGCAATTGTGATGTAGTTGTAGTGTAGTGTAGTGTCGCTGTAGTTGTCGTTGTAGCTGCAGTTGCAATTAGACTGTAATGGTAATGGTGGTGGCAGTTGTAGTTGCACTTGTAGTTGCAATTGTAATGCAGTGGTAGTGGTAGTGGTAGTGGTAGCTGCGGTGTAGTGCAGTGTAGTTGAAGGGCAGTGTAGCGTAGTGTAATTGAAGCGCAGTGTAGTGTAGTGTAGTGAAGCGTAGTTATAACTGCAGTGGGAGTGGTAGTTAGTTGTAGTTGTAGCCTGAAGTAGTTGTAGTGTAGTGTAGTGCAGCGTATTGCAGCGTAGTTTTTGTTGTAGTGGTATTTGTACTTGTAGTGGTAGTGGTAGCTGTAGTGGTAGTTGTAGTGGTGGGTGTAGTTGTAATTGTAGTGGAAGTGGAAGTGGTAGTTGTGGTTGTGGTTGTAGGTGTGGTCTCATGAAGTGTAGAGTAGTGAGTGTGAGTGTTAGTGTGAGCGTGAGTGTAGTGTTGTTGTAGTGTTGTTGTAGTGTAGTTCAAGTGTAGTGTAGTGCAGTCGTATTTGTAGCTCTAGTGTAGTTGTAATGTAGCTGCAGCGTAATTGTAGCCTAGCGTTCCGAAACGAAGCAATTCTGCGAGACTTCCTTCAAAAATGGAAAGTTGAGTGCAGAGCCGACGGCCTCGTACCAATGCGTTTTGCAATTTTTCCACTCCATCTCTCTATTGCGCCTGCCACGAAAAAGTGAAGCCAGGTCACACGAAGTGCTGCACCTGTCACACAAAATCATCTTAGCACAGCTGAAGATCTGATGCTCCAAAATGACCACCCTCTTAGGAAATCACCTCCCTCACCCCCCCACATCTCTCATGAAGATGTATCTTGTACTGCGCCTGCCACGCCAAATGCATCTTTGCAGATTCTCTTCAAATCTCTCACGCCAGCCATCGTTTTTGAAAATGCCACAAAACCCACACGTTTGACTCACTTTTGACAAGGTGCAGAATCCCTTGCGCCTGCCCAAACGTGGTGTGTCTTGCACCTTTTGACTTCCAAATGTGCTTCACACCACAACGCTGTGCACTTTTTCGACATCTCAACTTCCAAAAGCCCTCCGAGCATGTGTATTGTAGCTTTTTACTTAAAAATGTGCTTCGCACCACAATGGCGTGCAGTTTTTCATCTCTCATCTGCCCAGATGGTTCCGCGCCCGCCGCTTTAGCGAGCCTACTTTTTGGCCGTCCTGAGCCCAAAAAAAAATATAGAAACACAATGTTTCGATGTGTTTCGCGACTTTCCTACATTTTCCCGCGCCTGCATCTTGTCTCTTCTGACTTTCTCCTGTCTGAGCTTCTCTCTTCTGTGGCTCTTCCCATCTTGACTGTTCCATCTGTCCATATTGTCGGAAGTTTGACTTCTAAACTTCCTTCGATTACAGTATGATTTGCATGGATTTAATCTGATTTCTTCTATGGGAATAGGGGCCTTCACTGGCAAGGGCCTTCATTGGCACATTTTGAGGGGTTGAGCCATCATTCTAAAACACCTTACCAGTACCTTTTTGAATGTTTTGAAATTTTTGTTTTTTTTTGGAATGTTTTGGATTTTTTTGGATTCTTTTGATTTTTTTTGGAATGTTTAGTATTTTTTGGAATGTTTTGGATTTTTTTGGAATGTTTCAGAATGTTTGGGAATGTTTTAGAATTTTTCGGATTTTTTTGGAAGGAGTTTTTGGTTTTTAAAATATTTCTTGGATTTTTTCAGAATTGTTTGGATCTTTTTTTTATGTTTTCTAACTTTATGGAATGTGTCTGAAGTTTTGGTAACTTTGCCCAATTTTCTGGAATGTTTAACATCCTGGCTGCCTGTCCCAATAAGGGTCCCTCTGAAGAGGATCCCAGGGGTGATGAATGATGATTTAATTGACTTGAGGAGTAGACTTAATCTACAAAACTTGGATTGGATGAGATACGCTGCACTCTTTCAACGTGGAGCCACTTATATTTTAGCCAACCATAGCTGGGGATTTCAAGCAAGATCATGTCGGACGGCAGAAAGAACCCAGAACTTACACCTGTCCCGGTCACCAAAACAGAAAGCCACATGTTTGCTGTTCCTACAAAAACAGAAAGTGAAACTTTGAGTCAAATCATGACAAACCATAATTAAGCCAAATTGTGTTTGGATAGCCTGCCAAACTCTACCAAAAAAAAATCCGGTTTTGTTGTCATTCTGTTGTTTTTCTCTCCTTTCCTATGGATCAAATCCGTAATATTTGGGGAAAAAAAACAGTTGCTCACATTCCATGGTAGCCCTCCTGGTGGATCATCCACAAGCAGGACCTCAAATACCGTGGTCTTTGGAACCAAGGGGTCGGAATTTTCGCCAGACTCTTGGTTTTGGGTGCAATCATATGCAAACAAAGACTCTACAAAATGAAACGCTATCAAATATTTTATAACCGGTTTAGAATCAGATTTGTAGTGGTAGATTAGTCCCCATTTTATCAAAGTGCAACCGGGTGCAACCGGGAAGTCTCGGCGCTAGGATCGTGACCTCCGGGGGTGAAGAAATTCCAAAGAGCTTGGCGAAGAAACCTGCCGTTCCGCGGGTGTGGGGCAATTCATTGGATTGGTTTAAGGGAAAATTTACAGGAAACCTCCATATTTCATAGGAAAAACCATGGTTTCCTGTAGATTTTCCCTTATACCAATCCAATGAGCAATATCACACCCATATCTTGGAAAAACATATGACAAAACCTTTCTGTGGGGACCCATTTGTTAACTTTGATGGTGGTCTATTCAAATCTCCTTGGTGTGTCAAACTCTGATGAAAATCTTGGTAAACTGCTAAACTAGCCCTACAATCAAACTACAGTTAAATTGTCATGTTTTTGGGGATCCCCAATCCCTTTACCCGTGCCCTTCAAGGGTGTCAGTATGGTGTCAGCCACCACTGAGATGCGCACCATCCGCTGGTGGGGGCGGTTTCTTCTTCCCCTGGCAGCTTGCCTGGGTTCCCGCTCCAGGGCTGGGATCGTGGGGTGGGAAAACGTGCGGAAAACCACACCCCGTAGCCCTTGAGATGCAAACACACATAGGTTGGCGGCGCTTGGTTGCTTTGTCCAACGCCATCCAAACCTTCTCTTGTGTGTCTCGTTCAGGGCCTGCGTGGCATGTTTGACTTTGAAGCACTCAATGGCAGGAAATGTGAGTGCCGTTCGAACATTACTTCCATAATTCGGGCATCATTTCGAGCAAGGAAAACGTGGCATTTGTGCAACTACTGTCACTACTGTAGCTTGCTGATGGCTTCTGCTTTCCCCAACAACTGGCACTGTTACACCAAACCACTGTGGCCATTGCACAGCCAACAACCCACCCCTGCCCAAATGCAGCTGCATCTTTTGGCCATTGCCGGGCTCAGAAGCCTGAGTTCCATCCCCAACATGCCGATCCTGTTGGTAAACAGCTTGCTGAATACCAATGAAATCAGTTTGCTTCCCGCAACATGCCGGTTCATGTTGCTGTCGTTGTCTGCAGGACATGTAGATTGACAAGACTGGCTGCATGCCTGCACTGTGTGGTAACACTAGTCCAAGATTCCGCCCAGCATTGCTTTGTAGCCATCACACTCTTGCTGAACTCCTGGTAAAACTCTAGAGGCAGCTTGAAGTGTCCTGAGATCGAATGTGCATCACAGTTCAACACGATAGCTATTCATAGCGAGGACTTTCAGGGAGAATTCAATCATCTTGGCCGACTTCTCATTCTGATATATCTCGAAAGCTGGATGGTGCCTGCACCCCATCCAAAACTGCTCCCACCTGTTTGCACTTTGGATGATTGTCCATGATTCTCCCACCTTTTTGGAGAGATGGAGAATCGGCAAATCGATACAACGGCACCATCGGCACCAAATCACTTCTCTCTACACACCAATTAGCCAACCATGTTTCGGACATCTGTCGGACATCACCTGTGTTTCGACATTGAAAAACCTCCAGCTGTGCCAGGACTCGGTCATAGGTCAGTAGACCATTCACCTCCGTTTCGACATCCGTCCATTGTGTGTAGATCGCTGCGCTCACGCCACCGGCACCTCCGCCGGGCACAAAGCAGCTTCTTTCTCTATCATGTTCTAACATGTTCTAACATATACATCATATACTGTACGAGTAGTTTATCAGTCTTAGCATATATCATTTACATACATTTACATACTGTCTTTTCATAGAACTGATTTGATTCGCAACTTTCCCACCCCAAATTCATTGGTGCCAAGGTGCCACTGTCAAACACACAGCCATACGTGGCTTGATCTATCATATGAACTTTTCTGGAAAACACATGAAAGTCAAACTGAAACAACATTACATTCCTCTTGAGCATGGTGTCGGGAAAAAAAACATATCGCGGACTATCGCGGACATTTTAGGATTCTTTCGGCATAACCATTTTGGCACAGCTCGACAATCTCGCTGAATGTGGCCATGGCACAAATCGCCGCAAGCAATCTCCCTAACAGCTTTTCCAAGTTTTCCGCGAAAACCGCCTCGGACTCCGGAGCTTCAGGATTAATGTCTCTGTAGCTAGTAGTTGCTCTTGTCTGCTATGGGTCAAATTTCAGAGCTCCATAGGCCAACAAGACTGATCATGCTGAAGTGTGGTAACCTGGTATGAATCACTGGGTCAACTCTTGCGAACATTACAAGCACCTTTCTTGGGTCCCAATTGGCTTGACCGAAGATCTGAAAATCAGACCACAAACTACGTTGGGAACCCAATGATTCACTTCAAATAAAAGCCATGAACCCCTCAAGCCACTCTTGCATGGGAATCTTCAATATCTTCTGGTCAGCCCAGTGACTGGATCTCGGTTCACTTCCTTTTCGCCGTAGCCCCATGCAGTGGAAGACCACTGGTGTCCCTCCACGGCATAGCCCAAGCCACCATACTCACCAAGAACGGGCACACGGCCTGTAGGCAAACGGGACAAGGTGCCAAATTGGGAGAAAGATGGGACTCATGACTTGAGATCAGGAAACATAGTTGATCCGGGATCCGTCTTAAAAAGGAATGGTTTCTTGGATTGGAGAAAAAATCATAGTGACGCTTTTCAAATGAGTCACGGTTCAAGAGTCGTCAGGGTGGCACAGGGCTCCGCAAAGGTTTTATTATCATCTCGAAGTAAAGGAATGCTCTATGCACTGAAGAGGACTTATTAATGAATCAGGTCTTTTGGGGATCTACCCAGAATTCTAATCATTTTTTTGATTTTCATGCCAAACCTAAGCTGCTAATCTCACACCATGGAGGGCATATTGGCAGAGATATGGAGAAACAACAAGCGTCAGTCCCCTGCTTGGACTTTCATCTTATTCTGCAGGAAACCTTCGGAAACCATGCAAACCATGACTGCCTCAAATAAAACATCCGTCAATAAATACAGTTGTTGGGGACGATATAATAAGATCCAACACCGCTTACTCGGCTAAAACTGCTGACTCTTAACCAACACATGTATCGCACTGACACGGAGTACTGACTTTTCTGCGAAGGCAAAGTTGTCTAACATATCTGAAAATCTAATAGCCGCGCGGATCGGCTGGGATGTCACCGCGTTCAAAAGGTGCAGTTGACAAGCCACGCAAAGCGCAATCCTCGGAGGCTAACCCTGATGGTCACCCTGTGATGAAAAGTGCTTCATGGTGAGAATTTTGGGGACGCTTCCACACAAAAACAGAATTTGAATATGTGGACATGCCCCAAAGCAGAATTCCTGCACCTCCCTCCTGAAATTATCACACACTGTCGTGTTGCAGGTTACTGGTTTAATCATGTCCCCGAAACCTCAAGAAGAAACCATCTCCAAGACATCTCCAACTCCAAGACGCCACGTCTTTTCATAGCTCCACATCCACCTACAAAGCTTCGCGGCTGGAAACATGTTTGCACGGAAGGATGGAATTTAAGAGGGCACAGAATCGGAACGATGCACCTCTAGGACAACACGTTGTATCATGTGGCTTTGAATCAATATATATATATATATAGATATAGAATGATATAGATATAGGTGTATGCAAATCTTTAAAATATAATGCAATATTTATATAATGACCAATGCTTTTCCACTCAGACTCAGTCCTTCCATGTCGTCCATTCTCAGCATCCATCTTAGGCGACCCGAAGCCCAGATCCCCCACCTGTCTATCTGCCATCCCCTTCAGCCGGAAGTTCTGGATCTCCAGCCGCGCAGCTCGCGTTGTGACGCCATCGCTGCGCAACGCACCGCGTGAGTCATGGCGAAACAACCGGCTCAGACCCTGGCGCCGGAGCCAGCTGGACCAAGCCTCGCAACGGGATGGCGGTGCTAGTCTGTGAATTTCTTCATGTCTTACTTTCTTTGTAGAACTTCATCTTTCATCTTGGTTGAATGTTGATTTTTTCTGAACATTATGCCTATAGTTATGTTTTCTTGTCAGCACTTTTTTTTGTAAGAACGTCATCTTCCGCCATGACCGGAGTTGCTCTCTTAGTCTTGAATGATGGTCCTTTGACAAATGAAATCCCGAGAGAGTCTTTGAGAAAATCAGCCCGCCTCAGTGGGCTGAGCCTCCTTGTTGGGGACAAACTCCTGGCCCTTGGAAGCTGGTGATGCCATGTCACAAGACAGGAATCGATGTTCTACTGCAGGAAATTATGGCATACATGGAGGTTTCCTAAGTCATGGGGGTACCTCCCCTTTAATCATCCGTTTTAATAGGATTTTCTATTATAAACCGTCCAGCTATTGGGGTACCTCCATGTATGGAACCCCCACATAAGTATTGAACACCTGAATTCCACAAGTTGCGGGTCTGTTTTGGCCTGGTGGAATGTAGCTTGTTGGTATCTCACTCAAGCCTGGCTTTTTTTCCCAGCCACCAACTTTCACACAAGGCATTACCAACCTACAAAATGACACAAATAAGTGAGTATATAGGAGATCCCTGCCTTGGATGCATTGGGAAATATTGGGGACTTCCCTGGACTTACCATCCACCTATATCCACCTATCCTCACCACCTCTTTGGGACTCCTGTCAGATCCCCTGGGCCGTCCTCCAGGCTGCTTCGATCTCTTCCAGCTAAGGCATCCCGCAGTTTCTTCTCAAAGTCACTGCTGGAGGCATTGAGATCCCCCGTGGCGAGCATCGTCCTGTGTCAACTCCAAACGCAACGCATCGAATTCGAAAGGTCTATGATCATGACTAATAGTGACTCATGATTCATAATGATACATAATTATTCATTCATGATGATTTACAATGATTAATGCAAAACCATGTTCTTTTTTCTTGCTGTCAAAGTTGTATTGGGAGTGTATTGGATTAGATATTAGATCGGCTTCTATCAAACTTAGTGCTAAAAGTGCCAGCATCCATCAGCGTGCTATGCAGCACCCACTCAAACCACCAACATCCACCAACATCTGCCAGCGTTTTGCTTCAACATCAAATCAGACCCAGAAAATCCATCAGCTTCCAATCTTCAGCCATCCTCGAGTTCAACAGAAGTGCTGCCGGAAATGTTCGCATTGTCGCTCCAATGGTCACTGTGAGCGCACGGCTCCACTGGCGCTGCAGGCTCTGTTTGGTCACCGGCAGCGGCCCCGATGCGTCCGTGGGGGTTTCCCCTGGCGGCGCTGCGAGCTCAGCTTCGCGGAGGAAGAGGATGCTGCAAGGATAGGCGGAGGCCAAACCAAGCAGCAGCAGAAAGGCATCCAGAGCAAAACCATTGGGCCTGAAGTCTGAAATGGGAGGGTGAAGATTGAACAAATGAGCCTTGGATGACTTGGGTGTGTTTTTGGATAGGGAAGCGGAAAGGCGATGACAATGATCTGAAAGGATCTGAAAGGTAGATCTCAAAGAACCTTTGCACATTCCTTCTGAAATCTGCACACATATACAGCAAATATATGTAAATATCAGATGCCATATCATGCCATATCATGCCACATGCCCTTTTCGCAGCCCATTCCCATCACCTGAGAAACACATATCGCGGCGACTCCAGCTGTCCCGTGGGCCAACCATTAAGGTCAAATAGCTCTCGGAGAGAAGACACCGTTTCGAGACCAGAACGGAGGTGCAGCTGCTTGCCACGCTCCAGTTGCAGAGGCACCACTGAGCGACGATGTACTGTAGCATGATAGTAGGCATGCAGGATCTCATACGCTGCAGAAGCATCCAGAGTTTCCTCACTGAATAGCAGTGCTACAAGTTATAAGTCTTATAAGTTATAAGGGAAAAAAGCAAAGGATTCTACGGATATATTGTGAATCAATGAGTCAAGTAGAGACTGATTGGTGGATGGAAAACTTGGTCCAAAATGGTGAAAATACAGGAATGTATACGTGCAAAAAACTTGAACAATTATGATGAGCAACTAGTAACTATGGTGGCTAGTGCACAAATGACAGTTGTCAGATCTTCTCATGTTCGAATGGTGGACGTCTGATGAATTCACATGTCACAGTGACTAGCTGAACACTTTTAAGCAAATTAATTTCGGAGTTTTAAACATGCACAATTTTAGCTATATTCAGCTTCAAACACTTTCAGAAACCTAGGAAATTCGGAATTCACATCAGCAAACATTATATATATATGTCATACTTTGGGATCTAGGTATTCCAACATATTCCAACCATGGAGCCGAGCTCTCAGCTGAAAGGAGCATCTCTCGACAGAGTTCCGGTAGCGCTGTGGCACGTGACCTGACTCCATCCAACCAATGGGGAGAAAAGGAAGCAGCAAACGCTTGTAAAGACATCTGATCCACCATAGCTGCCGAAGCCAACAGCCCAGTTGATCCAGTTGATCCAGTTGTCCCACTGGAATCGGCATATCTGGAAGAATCCGAGACTTTGGACAGCCACTTCCTCTGCTGCTGCGCCGGCGCCGCGTCCTCCGGCCGTGGTTTGTCCGCGGCAATGACTTCCGCGGCGATGCCGATGGCAGCATCCTTGCCGGTGTAAAACTCCTTGAGGTCTTGCACCAAGCGCCGGTGCTTCACCAAATCCACAGGAAAACCCAGATCAACCACATCTTTCAACAGGGCCACGGCCCGCGACCACTCACCATTCCACAGAGCTGCATCAATGAGGATGTCATAGACCTACGGAGGCGATGAAACTGTGGAGTTGGCATGCCCTACCAGGTGGCTCAGCATGGACAAATATGGACAAATATGGACAAATATAAATCAAATATAATTAATCAAGTCAAAATCGAATGCTACGCATAAGGACGCCTGGGGCCGCGGGAGTTTCAAATTAAGGCTGGCTGCGAGGTAGAGATATTACAACCACAGGGTCCCTGCTGACACTTCCACACATGCCATGACCTATTGGATTTTCAACCCTGCGGAAACGCACTTACATGCCTGTTGTCCTGACATTCTAAACCAAGGAGAAGAGTAAATAATTAAGTATTACATTTGTGCATGCAAAGCAAAGTTAGGCGCACTATTAACTATGATTTGTAGGTTTCTTTGCTGATCTAAGCATGTTCAGAATCTCAACGCAAACATCCCGATGTAAATTGCAACTACCAAAAAGTCACATCATGCCTATCAAGTTCTGACAAAACACTCCTTCTTGCCACACACATTCCAAGCAAAGCAACCACCTTTGGCCAGTTCTTGAAATCTACTGCCCATCTATCTAATAGTATTCCAAAAACCACTGCCATATGAAAAAAAGGTATCTCTCAATTTTCTAGCCAATTCCTGTGGTTTCTATGTTTTCTCCGCTTCACAATCTGCATTGCGGATAGACCGCTTGTGACCCCATTCCATCGATTCATCATGTCACCATGTGCCTGTGCCGTTTTTCATTGGGATGGTACCATTTGAATAGCAGGTTCTCACTATTTGGGTGCTTTGATCCCCTACTAGACAATGGTTTTCTGGTGGTGTTTCATATCAGGGGGAATGAGATAATTTCTAGCCACATTGCAGAAACCATGATATAACAAAATATCCATCAAATATATTCCTCACTATAGCATTATTAACCGTTAGCCGTTAGCAGCCATTATTCAGCCACTATTAGCAATGATTGACCTCTATTAACCTTGCCATCCCCCTAGACAAATCCCGGCCTTGGTCCATTGCTGCTGCATCTGGAGTTGGGTTTTCGCCACCCGCCGGGCCACAGATGTGGCCATGGGGTTTTTGGCCGCTGCCTGCAGGTTCTGACGGAAGGATGTGAAGGCCTCCTGCAACCTGGGTGCGCGATGGTGTGTCTGGCGAGATCTTGGTGGATGTTGGGGAAACATGGGGAAACAAGAAACATTTCTGGAATCTGATAACATCTTCCAAGCACCAAAATTTGGATATGAGCTCTCTGAAATCTAACATTGAATCCCAAATTGGCATTCCAATCATGATAAAGGAAAGAATCAATTTTTGGGAGGCTCCAGGTTAGTTTCAAGATTCAGCAACCAATGGCCACCTAGACTTTGAAGAATGGTTTGTCATCTTGTGCAGGGTTTGTGGCATGACTATCTTGGAGCAATACTCTTTCAGGCAAGCTATGTTTCACTTGAGGCATTGGAATACGCTGGTCATCTCAAAGCGAAACTCTACTCCAAAAATGCACCTGTTTGGGGATCGAGCGTGCCTGTGCGATGGTTGAATCTTAATTCTTCTTGTAAGATTGATAAGGAGCGTCCACGGGGAATGATACCCCAGACACAGATTCGAGGACAGATTCGGGGCCTCTCTCGTACCCAATTCTTGGGCTCACACCTTTCTTCTCAAGTTTTTTGTTTTTTGGGCAACCTTTGGATCATGCGGATGTGCAACAACCAGTTTTTCTCGGCCACCAAGTAGCTCCAAGATCTTGTCATATTGCCCTTCAAAAGCATAGCCAGTCAACAAGATTCGCCAAGATGTCACATCCTGGGGGATCTGCCACTGGGTACCCCTACTCCACACCTCTGCCCTGGTGAATGAAGAAGTGATTTTCTGTGGTCTTGATATCGGCCCTCCACGTTTTACAGTAAATAAACCGGCTCAGCGATGCTCATTGGTATAGGTACTATGTTAAACTTCAACGCTTGAATCTTAGGAACGTTTGTGCCAACTCACCCGGAAATTCATCTCTTCAATGTGGCGGCAAATGTCAAGAAACATGTTGGATGCTTGATGGTTTCAACATGTTTCAAGCCACAGCAAAACTGTTGAGGCATCTTGGGGCAATCGATGGGTCGCTTGAAGATCATGTATCCAAAGCCATTCACAAGTCATGCTAATCATGCTATTACACCAAAGTGGCAGGACCCATGCCAGCTTCTTTCATCCTCTCCATGGTGGCCATGGCAGCAGTCATGCTGCCCCTTTCACAGTGAATACCTTAGTGCGAAGTGCTGGGACTGTGACACCAAACCCCCAGTCCAGGAACATGTAGCGGCGGACCCTCTCAAGTCATGGGAACATAAAGCTGCAAAACAAACAAACCATGCAAAAGGGAGGTTGCCAATCATCACATTGAATGCTTGTGTCCCGCAGCTACCCAGGGATACTAATCGTTCGAAAACGCGTATTGCATCTTCGTAATATCCAGATTTGGCGAGGCCCAAAAACACGGTGACATACTGTTTGGAGGTGGGTCGGACCCCATCTGAGCGCATCTGGGACAAGAGCCTTACACCCAGTTCCACCTGACCAGCGCTCACTGCCGCAAAGAGCAGGTAGGTGTAGGTGAATTCATTCCATGCCACTCCTGCTTCGCGCAATCGGTTGGCGACCTGCAAAGCATTGGTGAACTGCCCAGAATCACTGTAAGTCCGTATCAGGGCGTTGTAGTTTGAAGTACCGGGCTGAACGTTCATGTCTTCCATCAATCGGAGGATCTGTCGAACCTCCCCAGTCGCATCCAAATGCCCCCAACAAGCCTGTTGAAGGATAGAAAAAACAATAGCGTCTGGCTGAACAGCGTGTTGCTGCACAACACCCAGAATGGTGAAACAATCTTGTAAGCGCCCAAGGCGCCTATATCCTGCCATCAGTGTGGCGTAAAGATATGTTGTCAAGGGCAGAAATTGCCTTGAGTGCACAAGCAAATGCAGAAATCAAGGCCATCCCTCAAAATCTGTAGCAAATGTCAGGTATTCTTTGGACAGGAAAAAAAGTGCTGACATTGCGCTTGGGTTGGGATTTGCTCTGAATGGATCTGAATGGGGCATAACATGTCAATAGATGTCATGACTTGGGATGGGCAAACAAAAACGGTACTTCCATCTGCTACTTCAACATGTCGCAAGGCCAAGACACCGTTTTTCGTAATGTTCGAGGTTTGCCCTCAGCTGCCTTATGAGACGTTCGCCTTGCCTCACATGAGCCTTGGCCATGCCCAAGTTTTTTTCCTGGACGTAGAACATTGCCATGATCAAATGGTGTAGCGGATTTGGCCTGCCTTGCAGGCGCTGCCGGGCTAAGATCTCGTTTGCTGCGCGGGGCCCTTGCTGGGTGGCCATGGGAAGCAAGAGGATTCCGTAGGTGGCTGCAGAGGGTGCCTCAAGCCCGAAAAATGTGGAAAAATAAGCTGGGAATAGGATGGAAATAGCATGAGTTTGCCATTGAAGTGGGCTAGTGGCTACACGTGGCTTCAAACTATTCAAAAGGGAAAAATACAGGGTGAGCTCTAAATTCTTATAAAATCATATAAAACCAACAAAAAGCTTCTCCGTCCCACTCCAGGGCACCGGCATCCGAGGATCCAAAGCATCTTCCATTGAAGTCACCAAATCCCAAGCCTCCTCGTAATGATTAGCCAACACAAAGGCATACACGACCTCATTCCAGTCGTAGACTTTGGGGCATTGCGCCCGAAACCAAAGCTCCGTTTTCCAAAAGAGCTCCACGGCCAGTTCAGGCGCCACATTCCGCAAACGAAATTCTTTCAGGACGGCCTTCAGGAAAAAAGCCGGATGCTTCAAACATTCAAACGCCAAAGCTTGCACCAATTCCATGGCTGTCTCAGTGTCCTTCAAGGACAATGCAATGCGTGCCACGACATCAAAGCGCCGGAGACCACATGCCCGACGCATCTTGTCCAACCACGTAGGCTCCACAGGCTCTGAGGCATCTGAGGCCTCACCCTCCGTCGTTTCCAGTGCTGCTCGCAGTCGAACTACAGGGGTCCGAGCCCGGTGTGGCCGGTGCAGCCGGTGCCTGCGCGGCAAGAGGCACAGCAGGGCCAAAGACTGAGGGCATCCCCAGCACCATGGGCTCCATGGTGTGACCCATGGTGTCCTCAAATAGCTGTGGCTGATGTAAGGATGCGTACATGTGGGCGCTTCACACAGAACCGGCCCGCTCCATCGCTCCATTCTGATCCGTGAACATGAAGGCCCAAGGCCCGTGGCAAAGGGGGCACGAGGCGACTTTGCTCGTGCGAAAAATGCCAATCAATGATAGGAACCGCGGTTTGGGCCCTCAAAACAAACAAACACTGCAACCTTGCAACATGTGTCAGAATGCAACCTGCCTCACATTCATGAAACACAAATTAACACAAATGCAGCATATTTTCCAGCAAGTCCACTGAGTGAAGGAGGCACAAACAGTGCGGGGGAAGGTATGTGACATGGGTGGGAAATGGAATGTGTTGTGACTCCCTATCCCCATGGCTTCTATGACACTATGACTATGACCATCCCGCACCACCTGAGACGTTGTAGCCCCATGCAGCGTAGCTGGAAAAACTCTGCGGCAATGGGCCGAAAATGGATGAGTTGTCTTCCTGTCAGCAGCAAAGGTTTCAGATCATCAGTGAAGCATCACGAGTTCTGGGGCAAAATGCAAAGCTGCAGAATGTTGTCGGTTTGCTTCGGAGCCCTGCATGTGGTTGAGAGGCACGTTGCAGTCAGGGTTCTGCTGTATGCTTCCAAATTTGCAGCAACCCAAGACTCACATCTCCCTCCTCTGTATAGAAATCCGTGCTTTCCCTCTCTCAAAACTCATGGAACATAGTAACATAGTGTGTCAACACCAAACTCACGAGCAAAAACCGTCCCAAATCCTTCACCTCAATGGTTTCTCCAACCTTCACCAAAGTTCACCATATCCATGCCGAACGAACCCATTCTCCAAACGGATCAACCGATAGTAACCGAGCCGCGTAGTTGTGGATATCGATGAAGTGCCCCAAAGTACCCAGGTCATTCCATCCACTGACGGCCTGGGTTCAACTCTCTGGATCTCAGGTAGGAACCCTAAGAAAACACATCGACCTTAGAAAACATACATCACCTTTTTAGTGTGACTGAACCCTTGAGAATATACCCGACCAACTTGTGGCACTGCCAACTTTTAATAATATCTATGGACCATATGTTTCTTTTAATCTATCAGTTTCACTCATATCTATCCATATTTGGAAGGGTTTCATCCTCAAACCAGATTTTCCCATCCCGTTCTGCTGCCATGTCTTGGAGCCCAGTGGCATTCACCAAGCGTTGGCCATCCATTTGCTTCACCAAATCCACTGTTTCCTCCAGGCTCAGGCGAGGGTTTCGGGCAGGTTTCGGACGAAGCTATTGACACCTTCATGGCAACAGAACGCGGGAATAATCTCTCTCTCTCCATCGCCTTCCCGTAGGCGAGAATAATATGTTACTAATTAATTAATGAAATATATCTATAATATCTATCTTAATATGAGAATGGAGGCAGGCAAGTGCGGTATTCTTGAGATAATATATAATTACACAATATTACACATACTGTTTCCGCTTCCTTACCGACCAACCTCATTCCATCCCCGAAAAAATTAGGATTGCTTCTTAGTTCTTCTTCTCTAGGCCTCAGAAATTCTTATGCCATTCGATTCTGAAAATCTCATGCAAACCCGATGGCATATCCACGCCTCTGTGTCGGCCTGTCCCCACCCCTCGTTGAAAAGCACCCACACCACCACAGATGCATAGGGAGCAAGATATCGCAGCATTGCCTGCAGACTTTCTCTCGTGATGATCGAGTTTTTCAAGGCAACACAAACAATATACATCGAGAAGTCTCACAAATTGCCGCTCGCCAGCCAGAATCATACTCCAAGGCAAAAAGGTAGCAAGTCGAGGTCTGCCCTACTGTAAATGGCTTCAAGAAAACCATCCGGGCAACGGTAGTGATGCATGTCACACATCAGAAGGCAAACAAAAAATTGCCAGTAGAGGTGATTGAACCGTACCAACGCCTATTGGTCACAAGATGCTACAGTACCCCACCTCAGACCTATAAGACGCAACATAGGTCCGGGATGAAGCATCTGGCAACCGTCATCACTGGGTTCTATCCTCAAGAGTTGTTGGACTCTTCATGTCCTAAACCACCATATCTCGGGAAAACCATGGTGTCCTGTAGATATTCCCTCAAAAATCCCATATTTTGGAGACTTTTGACCGTGGCACCGGCCTTCAACTCCTTTTGGAAGGCTGCCTTACTCTCAGGGCTGCGGACGATCTCATCCAGTGAGCTTCCGGCAGTCCTCGATGATCGCTGGTTGGTGAAACCCCCTATATAGCCCATTGGATACATATCAAACAACTACACACAATCACCATTCATATGATGGGGTTTAATATTTTGGTTTAATATTGGTGAATCCCCTTCAATACACACCGAACGATTTAGACTGGTTTAGCATTGGAGGGTATTGGATCTATATAGCATTATTTAGCTATTTGGATCTATATAATCATTTTGGGGGGCCGTACCTGGGGTATTCAATCTGACGGGGACCGATTCGGAGTTTCCCACCAAATATGTAGCCCAGGGGTTTACAACAGTGCTCTGGGGTTGGCATTAGGGCTGATGTGATGTAACCCGTGGGGTGAGACTTTATTGTGCTTGCAATAGTTGTTGCCGTTCTCAGTTTTGAGTTGTCACTGGCACCTTGTTCTTTTCCATGCCTACATGGTCATCCTTGATCATATCGTGCCCAAACAATCGCAATCAAACTGTTTGGCGACCCTGACCCTGACCCTATCCCAGCTCTTCAGTTTTTCAGCCTTGAGAGGTTCCACTCGGGATCGATCCAGCCAGCGTGTCAGAATGATACATCCAACATCTGGAGACGTTATCGTCGATACATTGAATTA
>BGPT01002662.1:9679-52843 GCA_003297045.1 Symbiodinium sp. clade C Y103
ACGCCGTTGTGGCGCCAAGCACATTTGGAAGTCAAAAGTGTCAAAAACTGGTGGTTTTAAGCAAATTTTGAGATGTCAGTTAACTAACTGAACTAACAAGTTAACAACTTAACCACTTAACACTTGAACAACTGAACAACTTAACAACTTAACAACTTAACCACTTCACAACTTAACAACTTAGTTAGTGAGTTTGTCAGTTAGTTAGTCAGTGAGTCAGCCAGTTAGTCAGTCAGTTAGTCAGTTACTCAGTTAGTCAGTTAGTTAGTTTGTTAGTCAGCTAGTGAGTTAGTCAGTTCGTCAGTTAGTTAGTTTGTTAGTTAGTTAGTTTGTTAGTTAGTCAGTTAGTTAGGCAGGCAGATAGATAGACAGATAGATAGGCCGACGCTCCAACCACCTTTTGATCCATCAGTGGATCTGCTCTGCCATCCATGACTCACAACAACGAACCTCTCCTATGGGTTTCCTATCCTGAAACTTCCGCCACCGCCTTGTGCGGTACTACTGGTATAAGAGTCATATACATCATGTGGGAAAATCAATGGCTCCCCATCTTTTACCCTCTGGTAAACTAACATAGCTATTGAAAATGACCATAGAAATAGTGGATTTTCCCATTAAAAATGGTTGATTTTCCATAGCAATCTGTTAGTTTTCCAGAGGGTAGCTCCAAACCACTCCCTTTGATGATTTCCCCAGCCAAAAAGCCTCCATTTTTTCAGGGCATTTCCCATTGGCATGTTTCATTACCGGAGAGTATAAACCCATATTCCATTGTTATCCCACTAATATCCCATATTCATCCGTGTAAAACCATATCAAACCTCCGATAGTTGCTATGAATATCGTTATCCCAGATTGTATACATATAAAATCATGTATAAACCATATCCCATGTCATATACCATGGTTATCCTATTGTTTCTATAGTGCTTCACAAACACCACCTTGTTACTTCATCGTTTTTGCGAGCGGTGCTGCCGCCTCACTCCGCTGCCTTCTCTCTTCGTGGATCATTCCGAAGGCTCGTTGACCTAAGGGACTGATGATATCAAGGACATGAAGCCTGAAAATGCTGGAGGATTTCCCCAGTTATCCCGGGGTGAACCAACGTTCGGAAAATGATCTACTTCGAGTTGGTGGGTTTTCCCGGACACATCAACGTTTACAGGAGGCTATGATAATTGGATTATAATTGGTAGTTCGGTATTAATAGGGAACAACACTATTCCTGCTTATCATCATCATATACTCTGCTTCAAAATCATCCCACGAATCGGGAAAACTGCTATATAAACCACTCAGAGTCTTCACCAGCCACGCGCAAAATTCAAGCTCTGCTTCGGGGGGCAGTTCCACTCAAAATTTGCGTAGCCAGAACCATAGGGCCCATATCCCAACGGGGATGAACTCACCATGGGTACACGGTACACATCAAAAATCCCTGAGGTCGCAGGCACTTTCGTGCAGCTTTTGCTATCTCCTAGGGCTGCATGCGACACGACAAACGTTTAAGTATCGTGCAATCAAACGTGGCAATTGGACATCCTTTATGGTTTTGATAGGAAAATCATCTATAAATGGGGACCTTCCATTACCACGTTTGATTGCCAGCACCAAACTTGCAATTCTCGGAGTAGATATGGGCTTGTCACAAAAAAGGGGGAGGTACTCAAATTTATAGCATGTTGATGTGGAACATAATACTCCAAATTAGTGGATGGTTTATGGAGTTCCGAGTTTTGACACAGCCCCAAATGTAGACAGTCTATATCAAGGTGAGAGATTGAAACAGGGGCAGTTCACTTCAGTTCATTCTGTTTGTCATTGAAAAGCATGATGAACATATGAGTGGCGGACGATTCTTCAATGTTCTTCGTAATCCCAGGAGCAAAACTGAGGCTGTCCCATATCGTTTGCGAAGATTTTCGCTGCTGGATACCCTAGTGTAAACATTTGCATAGATTTAGACAATCCATGGTTTCCGGTTCGGAAAATGACCTGCCTTTTAGGGTGCCTAAACTCCACATCTATGTAAGCGCCTAGAGTAGAGTAACATCCAGTAGCAAGTGCTAGTAGTATGATAAAACATCATCATTTGGTAAACTAACATAACTATGGAAAATCACCACTTTTCATGGGAAAATCACCTATAAATGGCCATTTTCCATAGCAAACTGTTAGTTTACCAGAGGGTATTTGGGATAAAACATGCGATCCAGTGGCACCTCAAAAGGTGCGGCGTGCAGAGACCGTGTCCTGCATCGTCAGCTTGTCCAACTCAGCCTTGCAGTTGACTTGCTTCATGGCGCGAAGCGCTTCCTGCCGTGGCGGTGTCTTCAGCTCCGCAAATCCATCGAACTACATAGTGGTTTCATGGGAAAATCCTTGAACTGAATGGGCTAAATGGTGGATTTTCCAGCCAGTCATGTTTGAGTACCAGAGGGCATCTGGGGTTTTCATGGTTTCTGCTTTTCTCATCCCAAACTCTTTCAAAACTGGTGAATGGGGGTGACAAGCAAATAAATCTGAAACCACCAACCAGAGAATCATGGGAAGAATTGGGAAGAAACACTTCAGCTAGTCCTTTTCAAAATGAAACGTCATTCACTTTGCTGAAGAGACCCCAAAAAATCAAACACATTCCCCTAATCACTAGCCAGTTTGTCCAAGAATCCTCCAACTAGCCATCAAAATTCATCAAAGAATAAGGGACATGAGGTTCTAGAACATCATTAGGGGCATCCCGTTTTCCAACGTCCCAGAAACCTGGAACCCCCCCAAAAAAATGGCGCGAGTCTCCTTCATCATCCGGGCCACGGCATCTTTGTCCGTACCCTGCCAGCTGCCAGCACTGCTTTTTTCCAAACAAACGGCACCATGGCACAAGATGTTGGACGGTACATATCACATATAGTATCTAAGTGGGCAATAAACACTATGAACCAATCCAGTTATTTTACAGCATGTAAGCCCAGTATTACTCTGTAACGTCGGACTGTCTTGGCCGGGTCAGCTTCCCATGTTGTTCCTTGAAGTTCTGCGTCAACATCGACAAGACCGCAGAGGAAGGAGCGGTACCTGGTCAAGGTACATGGGATTTGAAAATGATGCCCCCGAGCATCCCAGTCACTGGAAATCTGAAGATGATATTTCATGGCATTTCATGGCTTGCTACATGGCTTGCTACACCATCAAGATTCATCAATTCCAATCAATTCCGAACAACATGGAGGTTTCCTAAAATGGGGGTACCAGTTCTCATCCCTTTCTAGATAGGATTTTCCATCAACAAAACCATCCATTTTGGGGTACCCCCATTTACCCTCTGGTGAACTAACATAGCTATTGAAAATGGCCATTTATAGTGGATTTTCCCATAAAAAATGGTGCTTTTCCATAGCTATGTTAGTTTACCAGAGGGTATGGAAACCCCCACATGGACGTTCCAGCGGCCCCCAAGACCGCTCCCCCGCCTGCAGGATGTCCCAGGCCTGGCGCGGATTTCTCTGCTGAGATAGAGAACTTGGCTGTGAAAGCCATAGGTTAACACGTAAATAGTTAAATTGGCTATGTAAATGTTAAATAAATGATATATGTAGTTATGTAAACGTTAAACAACTCTAAATGTTAATTATGTAAATGTTATGTAAGTGTTATGTAGTTATGTAAATGTTAAACAACTCTAAATGTTATGTGAATGTTATGTAGTTGTACAAAAAAAAGATACATACAATATGGCTTTCACTAGTTTTACATAGAACAGATGAAATATGAAAATAACATGTAGAAGGCGTTATATGTCATAGCATAGAATGTTTTCTTCTGTTGATGTAGATTGACATAGATTGACATTAAACAATCTCGACATATTGTAAACTGCTAGAATTATGCAACTCCTATGTATATTGGAACCCCCTAAGGGATGCCAAAAAGTCATTTATCACTATTCTTAGTTGGGTTTCACTTTTCTATCCGTTTGGGGGTTGATATATACCAATATTAATCAACTAAAACATATATAACTGAGATGCACATCGAAGTAACACTGCCATTGAGTGGATGCATTCCACTTGGTTACTTGGTTCTTGATTACATCCCGATAACAGCCAACTTTTTCCCAACAAGCAAAGATCACCACTCGGAAATGTCTGGTCAGAGGTTTCAGCCCCAAAAGACATCTCAAAATGGACATGATCCGGAGATTTCAACCCACCAAAGCCAGTTCCTGTTGGCTATGCCATGCCATGTTGTGGGCTGATTATCTTCGAGTCATCCATAATTCATCCTTAAAGCAATGGCCATTTCAGGTACCTAAACTGGAGGTGCTGTACCATATAACAAAGCCATATGATTTCAGGGTATATATCCCCTGAAATTTCGCGCTCCCATAGGTTTTTTTGAAGCAAATGGTAGGTAATGTGGGTAAAACAATGCCACATATGGGTGTGTCTGAAAATAGGGTATACCCCCAATTATAGCCATTTAATAGGGATAATGACCATTAACCATTGGGTTGAGGGGTACACCATTTTCAGACAAATCCATATACCATCGGCGGTATGTTTACCATTCCCAGATGGCTGGTTGATTTTCCCATGGCCTTCATCCAGAGCAGCCCCCCACGCAGCTGCAAAGATGATGGATGCGGGAAGGAGAAGCAGGGAATTGTTGGAGATGCACAAGTCGTAGACCTGATTTTTTCGCTGAGATCCGTGCCTTTTTTGGGATGAACATGGAAAAACACATCAAACATCGGGATTTCACATGATTTAATCATACCTCACAATCAAACATTAGGATTAATTATTGAAACTAACTATCAAACATGCGTTTGAATCTTTTGAACCATCAACAATTGGGATGTGGATTGAACCACGGCTACCAACTTTTGTAACATCAGGTCAGCTTTCTTAGGAAACATGTTGACAGGTAAGGGATACAAAGATCGCGATCGCAACAGATCAGATTCCTTGTTACTCGAAATTGGCAAAAGTCCACAACATCAGGAAAAAAAACAATCAAACAAACCCTTTAATCATTTAACATAGCTATGGAACATGGTCCAGTTATACGTAGCTTACCCATTAAAACTGGTAACCCTCCGTAGTCGTGTTTGTTTACTCGAGGCTATCTTGTAATCAGCACGTTTGTTCATCCAGCCTTGGTACACCAGGCGTGTGGTACCCAAATGAAATTTTCCACTGGCTCAATCATTTTCCATATGAAAATTTGCGATTTTATCTGCATGAAGAATAACAGTTCACCAACATGAACAAGTATTTTTGGTGATGATCCCCTATATCTAAGAGATTTGTTCCAGTGACGCTGCAAGGTGAAGTCGGAATTCACCCAGATCATCCCTATCCGATTATATCTCCATTCCACGACCATGAAATATGAAATTCCTCATTGGACCTCGTGAAATTCCCATTCTATCGCCGAAATCCCATCCATTTGCCCGCATCTTCCCACCTTTTCATACATTTTCCAACCATTTTCCCACATGTTCCGACAGTTTTCCATCATTTCCCCAGCATTTTCCCCATTCCAATGCCATTCTCTGCGGCCCCCAGGGTTCCCCGGCGAAGGTCTCGGCCTTGCTGAGCAGTTCCTCGAAGTGTTCAGAGCTGCCCGGAAAGTCGGGCACCTCGCAGGTGGGAAGAGTTTTTCCATCACCTTTTTGAGCCAACATAGAGGGTTATGACTAAGATAGTCATGGAAAATGGATGAAAATGGCTCATAGAAATAGATGATAAACATGATGTGGATGATACATATATCTCTAATTGATGGATCCATTTTTGACACTACTAATGAGACCATCAATAAACAATGAATAAACCATTCATATTCATCAATCCTCATGTGTGTTGGTTAAATGACCATAAAACACCAGAAAACACCATAAAACATACCCTCCGGTGATGACTAACATAGCCATGGTATAGATGGCCCATAGAAATAGATGATAAACATGATGATTTACCTATCAAAGATTGTGGTTTTCCATGGCTATGTTAAATAACAAGAGGGTATGTTTTATGGTGTTTTATGGTGTTTATGGTCATTCAACCAACACAAATGAGGATTGATGAATATGAATGGTTTATTCATTTTTTATTGATGGTGTCATTAGTAGTGTCATTAATGATTAGCTTCAGATATGGTAAGTAATGGTCATTTATGTCTATGTTTTTTCCCACTCTTGGTTGTTAATGGTAATGATTGTTATTTTCAGGCATATACCCAATGGGAATATCATTAGTCACTAGAGGTTTGAACTGAACATATTCATTTTTTTTGATGAGTTTATAACTAGTATTTAAATATATGGACTATTCTTTAATTCTCAACCGTAGGGGTTTTGTGGATTTGACCAATACACAAAGATATATCACACTTTAGAAAATAATTCACCAACCACCAACATTTGAAATTCCTTACGACATATTTCATGAAATTCCACATAAACACAGGGAATATGTTAGGTTATTCCATGTTTTGTCCCTGTGATTATTGACTAATCCCCATTGTCCCTGTTATAATGCCCATGAATTATTGTTGGTTAACCGCAGAAGATTGGTGGTTAATAATTTCATAAAAACTAGTCCGTTATATCTCCTATGAATGAACCATACTTTGCCAAATTATTTGAGCTATCGTAAAAGGGGTCTCAACTTGTAGAAAAGTAACATCGCACTAAAATAGAGACAAACAATCTTTTTTTTGGTGTCTATATGTGTCAATAACATAATATCAATATGCAGAATGTACAAAATGAATGTGAATAAAATATATGTATTTTCTATCCTGGCTTATGGAAAATAAACGGATATCAATTCTGGTTTCTGCTCTATATATATATATATAGGGTGAAGGCTTGAGGTTCCCCGGAACACGAAGCCATTATTTTATATGTCAAGACTCGAGGTTCCTTCGTTCTCCGGGGAACCTCAAGCCTTGACCCTATATATATATATATATATGTACATACACGGATATCAATCGAAAACCATCCAACAGGAATCTGAAAGTGGCTGAAGGCGGAGCTATCAGTAAACTGGCAACCTGGATCATCATCATAGAATCATTGAACAACTATGTATTGTGGACATACTGGGGAGTTTATGCTAGAATATTCATCAATACCTAGATTAATCGCTTAATAACTATTCTTACGTGACTAATATGATTTACATTGATATTATCAAAGAATCACTTGTATCATGTAAAGCCACCGTGATACAGAAAGAATCAAGAAACAATGATAAATCACTTTATAATATTACTATATAAACATATCATAGGCACACTCTAGTGACTTACATGTCAAAGATAAACCAACAATGTCAACCACAAAAAACATGACAGGTGACTGAGCCCCAACATGTGGGTGTGTCTGGTATCAGTTTCCCGAGTAATTATAGATTTTAATTGTAGGTTGTATGATGTTATACCACCATTTTCAAACACACCCAAATATCATGTGCTTGGTAATATTTGTCCTACTATCTCCATGACTTACAGATATATATATCCGTACATATTACTGGGTATCCCCCTTTGCAGGACGGTTAAACATCAAAACCACCCTATCTTATGATGGTCAAAGCACCATTTAGGCTATATTTATTTACTGCATTTTCAAACGCAAGGGCTATTGGTTGTCCCATCTAACTCGTCCATACCAGTTCGATTACTATAACTCACCGTAAACCATCGAATTTGCCAATTTTTTGAATGAACAAATCAAGAACCTCAATGGAAAATCCACCATTTATAAATAATCTTCCAATTAGAACCTCCATATCCTCCATTTAGTTCAGGGATTTCCAGCTAGACACATCAAATAGCCATGGCTTTCTTAGCCGCTGGCCGGCACTTTAAAGTTGCGCTGCTCCTGACACTTTCCACGTGCGTGGTGAACTGCAGACGGCCAATGCCGATCCAGGAGCCAAGAATTGAGATTTAACCACAGAAAATGGTGATCAAACCAAGAACAATCAGGATTGAACCACAAAAAAACCATGAGAAGTGGTGATTTAATCATGAAAGAGAAGGACTTAACATGACTTAAACATGAAAACGGGGAACTTTAGCATGGATTTTTTGAAGATCATTTCCTTCACAGGCCCCAGAAACCAACAGTTGTCCCAATGGATCTCGAATCATTTCTGGTAGATTAAGCCATGTGGAGAAAACAAAACAATACACATCGCCAAACATTGCCATTCAACTTTGAGAAACAGCGTAAAAACCCACTCCCATTTTAAGACACCCCCCACAAAACGCTTCCAAACAATGTTGAACAGTCGTGAAGGTCTTTGACCAAACATACTAAACATCCAAGAATGGCGCAATAGATGGCCCATCTTAGACCTGCAACAAAAACGCTGGCAAATACCCTGCTGTAAACTAACATTGACGTGTAGTTTACTAGTTTACCCACCATAAATCACTGGATTGGTTGAAGGGAAAATCTACAGGAAACCATGGTTTTCCCCATGAAATATAGAGGTTTGCTGTAAATCTTCCCTTTAACCAATCCAACGAATAAGAGATCATTTTGCTCAGGTTTCCCCATGGGATTACACTACCCTTTTGTACTGAGAGATAGCACCCAGCACTCACTGCTAATCGTAATATGACATAATTGCTATTTAATGTATATAATTGCATATATATGGGGGTTGTTCGAAATCAGTCAGAATTTCACCTGATTCAAGTCCTTGCGCTTCGCCCTTGCGCGGTCTTGCGCGGCTGTGGTTTTAAGAATATTGCATACTTAACAACATACCAAACTGTCTGAGCTAGCGGAAGAGATAGTAGTAGTAGTAATAGTAGTAGTAGTAGTAGTCGTCGTCGTCGTCGTCGCCGTCGTCGTCGTGGTCGTGGTCGTGGTCGTGGTCGTGGTCGTGGTCGTGGTCGTGGTCGTGGTCGTGGTCGTGGTCGTGGTCGTGGTGGTGGTGGTGGTGNTAGTAGTAGTAGTAGTAGTAGTAGTAGTAGTAGTAGTAGTAGTAGTAGTAGAAGTAGAAGTAGAAGTAGAAGTAGAAGTAGAAGTAGAAGTAGAAGTAGTAGTAGAAGTAGTAGTAGTAGTAGTAGTAGTAGTAGTAGTAGTAGTAATAGTGGTAGTAGTAGTAGTGGTAGTGGTAGTGGTAGTGGTAGTGGTAGTAGTGGTAGTGGTAGTGGTAGTATATGGAAAAAGTAGTAATATTATAATATATTGGTATCATGTGGTAAATGAAATATAGATATCATTGTCTAAAAATGGATAGACAATTGATCACCCAAACAAACTGCATCCAAGCTCCATGTCTCCCCCAGAAATTTTGCCACCGCTCCTCCGCCAGAAGTTGCAACGCTGCTTGGGGTTTGGGCTCCACCAACAGGATGAAACCAATGTTCTGCAGCAGCTCGAGCTCCGACTCCGTCACCTGTGCCGTCCCGGGTCGGATTGATCAAACCATGGTGACAGTGAAAACGCACTAAGAAATCTAAGAAAAGTGAGTATAATTAGCAATGTTTCTTAAATTAGTGATTGAGTTATATTGAGTTGTGTTTTGAAATCTTCTCCCGACGATCAGAAACAATCTTTTCTTGGATTTCTGTTCCGCCCAGTCTGCAGTTGTGCTGAACTGCTTCAGGTGCAATGACTTGTTGGTGATTTTTGCGCTGTGGGACTCTTGAAAGGATCCATACTCTTCAAATTAAGACCTTGAACAAACCAAGTCAGTCTGAACATCAAATTGCCAGATGATTGAAGGTCACCTCAGAATTTCTCGCGACTTCCTCGCGGGGCCGTTCCCACCATGAATCTTTAAGCCGCACCTTGGTTTTCATGGCAGGGTCGTCCCCAAAACCGCTGACCTGCCAAGGTCTGGGTATGGTCTAGCAGCCGCGGCCAATGGTGGGACCAAGCCATTTCAAAGATATGGAATTTCACCTAGAAAACTTCAGGATGAACCATCAAAATCATCAAACATCAGGCTTTCACCGTCCGAAATAAGGATTTATCATGATATATCATGAAATTATTCATGATTTAACCCGGATCAACTAACCCACATCCCGATGGGCAACATCATCAATCTTAGATCAGCTGCAAATTTCACTGGGATCATCCCAGTTCTTGGGAAGCAAGATGCCAACTTCCCGGTGTCCTCAAATGTGGCAACTAGTACCCTCTGGCAAACTAACATAACTATGGAAAATCATCATGTTTAATGGGAAAATCCATGATTTATATGGCCATTTTCAATCGCTATGTTAAATTACAAGAGGGTAATCAGGAAAATCCCCGATTTCCAAAGCTGGAGGCTTACTTTGCGAACGCAAGTCATCATCGAACTTGTAAAATGCTGGTGGATTTTGAAAAAACCTGCGCCGCGTGTGATGACACCAGAGGGTAAACCCGGCGACTCTTCGACATGGGCGATGAGACGATAGTTGTTACATCACTCCAAACCTCAATGAGTTCAAGGAAAGGTGAACGACTCCAAGTCCAAAAAGGGGAGCCCCTTGTTGTGTCACCACCAAACTTCGGATGCGACTTGTAGGTTTGGGATCTGCATCGATTCTCGATGCTTCATGACACAGTTTCAGTGATTGAAAACACTGCGTATGGGTGTCTCTTGAACCGGGGCATATCCCAATATCCATATTTTGAGGCCATTGTTCATGTGGAATATGTTGTTTTTTTCACCAGTTCAAAGGGTTATTCACCTCGACTTGTGGAAAAAATACATGTTAATGGGGGAGCCACAAGAAGAACATATCCCCAATTTGTGGCTCATGATTCTATACCTCTATTCGGGACGTAGCTCCCGTTGCTTTCATCATTTCTAGAATCTCATACAACAACGTATGAAACTATATCATACCTTTTTGTAACCATAGATCACTTGGGAATCCTGTTAATATATATATATACACACAAAATCACCAAAACATATCATATCATGACAAACAAGGTGAATTCAAGGGCTGTTCATACCATTTCTGGACATCGTAAACCATACAAGGCGGGCCCCTCCCACTGTGATGTTTGTTGGCGTTGAGTTTCACCCCACAAACTCTAGTATATTATAGTTGCAATGACCATAAAACAAACACTTATATAAACAACTATAAAATCCAAAGAATTCCAATGAGGCTAGGCTCAAGGTGCGCCTCCAGGATCTTGTCCAACGTAATCTCCCGGACTTCTTCGACTTTACACCTGGCGTTTCAGCATTGCAAGGCTTACATTTAGACACCTTTGGCCACCAACAATTTGGATCAATTTGGAGGATTGGTAGAATTACAATCTAATTATAAAGTTTTTTGTGTGTTTTTTAAGCATCTAATCTTTTCGCCACCGGTTTTGAACATCTCATGTCTTTTCATCTCATGTCTTTTCTTTTCTTCTTCACAACTGCAATAGATTTCAGCTAAGACCCCAGATTTCATCACATGTCACGGGTCGCCAATTCTTTTTGCGCGCTGGAGCTCCCAGCGTGTGGTCCAGGGCGGCTCGTGCGGAAGAGTTTCAGAGCAGTCCCTTTTTGGGCACCGAAAAAAATATGGGCACCGCACCTTGGCACCTTGGCCAACGTCGCGAACCTTCCATAGTTCTTTTAAAACGTGGTGAACGGTTGGGGTTATGGGGGATTATAACATGAAACAACTACTGTTAATGGATCTACCAATGGGTATGTTCAACCCCAATCCGAACCCAGTGGGGCTTCAATCTTTAGGTCTACACTCTTTGAGACATTGGTTCGTACCCCCCCGAAAATGAAACCCTACACCTCTTGCAGCGTGATAGCGCTTTGAATGGTTGCAGGTGGAGTTACCTACAGCAATTTTTTTTTTTAAATCCGGATTTATCAAAAAGTGGGGTACACACCCAGATAATCTCTATAGATTTGTATCTCCATTCCACCACCATTGTTGTTGGTGAAATCCTCATTTCCTCAATTTTTAGCTGGTGAAATTCAATGAAATTCCGGCCCAAAATCCCCAAGACATGGCCATTTCCATGGCCTTTTCAGTTGTGATGGCGGCCACCCTGGCCCATCAAGGTGGCTCTGAAACTCCTCCAGCGCTCCAGCGACGTGGACGTGAGACGTTCGCTCGTGATGCCAAGCCCTGTCTCAGACGGGGCCGGGAGGCAATGGATCAGCCACCTCGAATATATCCTGAAGATTTGCAATGGAAACTCCTTATTTCAAAAGTCATGGAACATCTTTTTCTTCAAAGAATGGTTGGTTCGTTCTATGCGGCTGGAAGATTCGCTCAAGTATATTGGTAGTCTACTGGTTTTGGAATGACAAGGGGAGCTCTCGCACTCCTGGATGTTTGTTTCAATGATTTCATGAGGACAGGGTTGAAATACCCAGATGCAGGGGGAAATTGATTAGTAAAGAGCTCAACTGACCCATGTCGAACTTGTGGCAATCAGTCCAATAGGATCGATCAACGACCTTTTTGCAGTTGGGTGGGTGAAAATTTCGCCGAAATCCACAAATCTGGAGCCTCTTCGAGATGGGGATGCCACTAGAGACCAAGCCACTAATCATACCAAGACCTTTGAACTTTGCCGTGCGTTTGAGGCACATCTTTGGATCTTCCCAAACGGGTCTTTGGTAATGGGAAGATTGGACAGAAAGGACGGACAAAAGCCACGGCTGCAGAGGTCTTGAGCGAGGCTTGGTCGGCGGTTAACACTGGGCAAATTATCTCAGATTATTTAGTAATCCACCCAAAAAAAGATTAAAAAAAAGAACAGTATATATATATATACTATAATGTACTACCATAATTCACCACTAGTAGGATGAACATGCCGCCTTTCCTATCTTTGCTAGAAGGTCAAACGTCAGAAATAACTCCGTTTTGGGACGATTCCTTCTATATCAACGTATACCAACCATCATCTATGGGGTGTCACAGCGCCTTAGTCAGCGCTTCGTTAAAAGTTGCAATCCTATTACAGCATATTCATTTATTTTCGGGGGTATGAACATTCATGAACAACAGCTATTTTAGGTTTTCACACAGGGGATGAACCATGGCTCTCCACCATTCTGGTAGCCATAATTTGCCCAGAAGTGGAGTTGGGTGAAACGGAACGAAACAGGTCTCTACTGGCGGGGACCATTGGACTGGTTTGGTCTGAGAATTTAGAAGAAAAGACTGTAAACCACCGGAAATTCGCCCATGGATTCTCATCATCTTCTCATTTCCAAATGCAAATGATGATAGCTAGCACATTCATATGGCTTTGTCTGAAATAGGGTACCCCCAATTCCAATTGGTTTTTATTAATATATGATCATGAAGTCCTGGTTTTCAGGGGGCGAGTCATGAGTTGTCAACGGTCGACGGGTCTCAGGCTTTGCCGGTGCTGTCCTGGAATAGACCAAGGGTCGTTGCAAGGTTCAGCGAAAATTTTGGATTGAACCCATATCTAATGGCGATTTAATGGTGATTTAAACGTTATTTCATGGGATCTTATGGGATTTAATGGGATATTTAATCGGATACTTCATGGGATATTTCATGAAAATTGGTGATTCAATGGGATTAGCCCCTAAAAAGTGACGATGGGATTCAATGGCATTCACTCGGACATATGACCTACTGTGGATGGAAGAAATCCTACACCAGACGGGCACTACTACTAAGTATGAAATGGGAACCGCTGAAAATAATGGGATTATAACGGGATGTTTACCATACACCAACTGCTGCAGGATTTCTTCCATGCACAATATGACTAGTATAACCACAATAACAACTGGATTCCGGATGAATTTTCGGAATCTTATATACCATAATGCAGCGTTCAAATTCCTTTGTCGTACCTTCATACTGGCTGGCTAATAGGAATTCCCAGAATGGGTTGTGATAATCCCGACTATACTGGATAGTATAACCCCACAGAATCAACCAACAGAGGTTTTGAACAGTGCTGCGTTGACCTTGATTGGGAGTTAATGGTAAGTTGATAACCCCTACTACCAGTGAGGTTCTGGCGACTGCAGACTGTAACGTGTTCCATGGTCAAAAGATGGTTTGCTTTCCATTATTGGTGGATGGTCATCAATCCATGAACAGGGTTAATAGGGATTTATATACCCATTGTAAGGGTTCCCATCCCGGAATGGATGATCATAAACCACACACCATCTTTTGACCATGGCATATAATATATATGGCTGTCCCATCTGATCTGAAAACCACGGTGCTACTCGGATTCAATATTCATGTGTTCTCAAACTCTCCCAAACCCTACTTGGACGATCATGGATCGTAATTGGACGATCATGGATCGTAATTGGACGATCATGGATCGCAACTGGTGAGTAACCATGGTAAATACCCTCTGGCTATTTAACATAGCTATGGAAAAGCACCATCCTTAATAGGCAAGGCACAATGTTTATCATCTATTTCTATGGGCCATCTATACCATGGCTATCTTAAATAACCAGAGGGTAATTCCCAAAAGTAAGTTATACAACTGGATCATGTGCTTGAGCCCATCACTTCAGCCGCCCTCACGGGATGGACATTCACTTGACGCATTTGACAAACACCAAGCCAAAACTCGGTCCCTTCCCTGTGTTCTTGGGTCAAATTCATTCAAAATCCACCGTTTTGGGCAGGAACCGCATTCAAATCCATCTAAATCCAACAATTTCTGGGGAAAGCAGCCGTATAAATCCAACGATGTGCTCCAAATTCCAACTTGGTTGGATAAATAAACCCAACATCCAAGAACTTTTTGTGCAAAATCCAACAATTGGGGTTAACAAACCCACGAATGGATAGAAAGCTCCAAGAATTTTAACACAATTCCAACCTTTTTTGCAGGTACCCTCCAGTAAACGCGCACTGCAATGGAACATCACCATTTTAATAGGTACATCAACTATAAATCACCCATTTTCCATAGCTATGTTGGTTTACCAAAGGGTAAACCGAAAGGTAAACCGACCCTACATTCCGTCAGATTCCCATCCGGGTCCTTCAACCTGCGACCTGCCTCCCATTGAGCAGCTTTGCGGACACCATCCTGCCGATCAAAAGCATCAATGACTTGCTGAATCCAGACAAGATAAGGATGATAAGGGTGCAACCAAAGATGTGGAAGAATGGTGGTTTCCATGGGATCTCAATGGTATAAGCAACTTCATATGATAGTTGGCTTTGTCTGAAAATAGGGTATATCCCCAACAAAATAGCCATTTATTGTTGGGATAACGATCAGCAAAACGATTGGGTTTCGGGGTACACTATGTTCAGGCAAACCCATAATGAGTGGAGTAATGCCTTTTGTCTATGATAAATCCTCATTGTCCCTACTATAATCCCCATGATTGTTGGTTCAATCCTTCTATAACCTTTATATCAATATCTATACCCCTCAGTCATGTTGGTTTAGATTCACCCCTCAGTCTAGTTCCTGATATCCCCGAATCGAAGTACCGGGGCCTCACCTTGTAGGTTTAACATCTAGGTTTAGAGATGCTTGATAGGCTCCAATGATTTGGTCCAATAGACTTCTTATACTTAGAGATTGACAATTAGGTCCAACGTTTTGTTTGGTTTAAAGGTGGATGATCTCATGATTGATTGCTGAAAACTGACGGACTCAGAGTTTTTCTGGTAATTCAACCACGAAAACCTGGGTTTCAACTATCAAATTCAAGTATCAAGGCATCAAACATTGGGTTACTTGAATAACAATCAGAAGATGGGCTTTTGACAATGCCCAGCATGAGAAAATCGGGGTAAGTAGTGACTCTGGATAAATGACACTAATTCACTCATCTAATTTTGTTTTGGCTATTTTGGGATAGTTACCCCTACTTACCATCATTCCAAGGTTCGCTCGCAGTGAGGTCGCTATAAGTTTCAGTATCCAGATTGGATTCCTGTCACCAAGCATATCTTTATCATCAAACATGCGAGTTCAACCGTCAAACATGTGGATTGAAATTTTGAGGACTAAACATGCTGGTCTTAAAATTCCAACGGATATGCGGCTATGCTTGCGCCATCCAAAAAAGGCAGGATTTAACCTGCGACTATCTGCAATTAACTGTTTCTATGCAGTAATTGTCTGTTTTGCATAGCGATAGGGGATAGAATCTTGTTGAATTCAACAATCTTTTGCACATACAAGTAAAACCATCTTTGACACCACGCATGAAATGGCATGCTCTTTATACATTTTCCTCGCAGATTCTTCTTGACTCCATGAGATATGCGCAAATGACTAATTCATAGTTCCCAAGACTATAAAGTAATACCAAATCTTGCATGATTCCCCATATACGGTATACTGTGCTATGCGTGTATATATATATATATACACATCATATAGATTCATATAGACACATGATCATATATGTTTGGATAGTTTGATTCAAGATAATGAATTTAAGCAACCATTTGGGAATTCATTTAGAATGATAAGTATGGATACTATATCATCAAGAAGAAAGAAACCATCAGACCTAACCATCTATAATTTCCCATGTGATATTGAATGACTGGGAATTTCAGGATAAAGTACATTCATCAACCCAAAACGTTCCCTCATGAACTGTATATGGCTAGATCAATCTAGTAAATAGACCTGAAATTCAACTCAATCATCTGTATAGTGACAATATCGTGTCCTTAAATTAACAGATTCTGGCCAAAACATAATAATTCACAAACCGGAAAATAGCTGTTACCCTCTGATGATTAAACGCAGCTATTGAAAATTGCCATTTAAACAGTGGATATTCCCATTAAAAATGGTGATTTCCCATAGTTATGTTAGTTTACCAGAGGGTATCATTTTGGGGATGATTCCCCCGGATACTGAACTATCATTCCAGTGACGTTGCGGTGCAACGTGAGGTCATCTTCGAATTCATCTGGATGTATCCATAATAATAAAATCCTCCAGTCCACCCCTAAAATAAATATAATTAAATATATAGTATCATTCAAATATTATTTTGGATTCATGGGATATATACTATATGTACCATTTCTGTGTATATCCCAGTAACTACTATAATTGATCCCGTTACAATGAAATCCCCTATGAAATCCATGGAAAAACAGAGCCAATGGACTCCAATCTCATTTAATTACGGATCATATAGCCCTATCAACAATTTTCACATTGTATCCCCATTAATATGAATTCCTACTGTTGTACCACTTAAATTCCCCAAATCCCTAATAATCCATCACAAATCAAGAGGCTTTGGGTTAAGTACAGCCGTAAAAAAACATGATAGATGTGGAAACCCAATCATTTGTGGATCATTTTCAAAGGGTTTCCCTACCGGTTTTCCACATCTTTTTGTATGTCTTCCCCAGGGTACACCTCAGCAACCCCTCGACTCCCAAGCTTTCCGTCGTGGTGTACTGCCCATGGCCATGCTGTTTGCCGTCTTTCCAGAATCCTTCGTACCTCAAAAATTGGGAGATTGCCTAGGGTAAACTAAATGTGGAAAATCAACCATTTCTAGATGATTTTCATGGGGAAAACAAAAAGTTTTTAAATGCCTGTGTTGGTTTACCGGATATGTCGTGGGAATACCTCTGGGGAAATTTTGATACTTCACTAACCTGAAAAGTTCGGCTGTATTGGGAACATTCTCCTTACAATTCCATCATTCCAGGGTTGGGTTGCGACGTGAGGTCGTTAGCATTTACCCGGTAAATGTCCGTTTGTATGTATGTGTTCTGTTCAGTTTGGGGTGTCCTAAAATGGGGGTACCCCAAAATGGATGCTTTATAATGGAAAATGATGGACAGTTCATTTATAGATGGTACCCCCATTTTAGGAAACCTCCACACGATGATTTTCCAGTTCGCAAGTCGTAAGTCATAGCCAGAGGGTATTTTTCTTCCGTGTGGGATCCGACAGGATTGGGATGTTTCGAAGTTGTCGAACCCCGTTCGCCACATCAACTTGGCGGTCCATCCCCCCGCCCCTTTTCGGCCCTGTTTGGAGCTTGGGCACGTGTTGCTGGTTCTATTTGTCTGATGATATCTATCCATATCTATGTATCCCATGTATCTCTTTGATTCTGCATAGATTTCCCGTAAAGTGGCTCTCTCTAGCCCAAATATATCATCTCACATTATCCAACAGTATCTCATTGTCCCATATCATATGATACCTCCATGTTTAAATTCGGTACATCATCATCCATAAGTGGGCCATGGCTTCAAAAACTATGTCAAGTAACTGGAGGGTAACCATGGATAACCCAGACATCATGATTTCGACCCTTTGCTGAAAACATATGTGCCATGGTGGAAAGGTGGAACTAATGAACTATGGGTCATCCCAGCATTAGGAATTCCTGGAATGATGGGTATGGCAAAACCTCCAAGAAAAAATAAACATCCCCAATGAAGGTAAAAAATCGAACTTTTGACCGTGGCACACACCCAACTGTCAAAACGTTGGGACTGTTTTCTGAGCATTTTCTGAGCGGATATCAATTCTTTTTTATAAATAGAAAGAATTCCAAAGGCCAGAAATTAGACATATGATATTCCAATTGATTAGACATTAGCAATGAATAATTAATGGTTATAGATTGCCCAATCCCAACCACAAACCAATCCCAGCATTTGCAGTTCAACTGGTCCGCCCGTGACATTGCTAATTACAACTCGCCACACCTGACCCTGAGGTCAAGACTTCCGACCATCAGGCCAACCTCGTGACAAAGAAGTTTCAAGAAAACAAAAAACAAGATGCGCAAGTTGGTTAGGTTACACTGGATATACATTGGATCTACGCTGGATCTACATTGGATTTACATGGAGTTTATATATATATATACACATAGGATTTTTCTGTACGTCCTGGTGCAGCAAAATTGGCATGGGATTGAGGGAGGGTTTTTCTGACACTGGGACATACTGGGACCACCTAAATAGTTAATCAAAGGGTACCTTCTGGTAGTCAAACATGGCAATTCAAACCTACTATTATGGGTTCTTCAATAGGAAAATCATCGAACTAGATGGTGGATGTTCAATCGCCATGTTGGACAGCTAGACCATCACCTTTGATCGACTTTGAGTCGACCATTCTGACCACGAACATGTACTGAACGTCTTCATTCTTGTCAAAATTTAGACCAGCATGATTTCCCATTATTATCCCCAAATTGTGTCATATTGATCCGATTCTTGCCAAATATTGTCAATATAACCCCATGATCCTGGTATGGTTGGTCCCATCTTCATCCCTTCAGTAAGTTCCCGATAGTTGAAACACAAAATGAACCTCTCGGTTTCACATATTGGATGTACGATCCCGGAACACCCCAAAAAACACATTCCCAAAAAAAAACATTGGCAGTGGAGTTCCACAATGGTTGAAAATGCCGAAAAGAATCACCGACGCAGCTTTGATCCAGGACACTGAAAGAGCCAAAACCATCTTTTTGGTCGTTCACGTATTGGCCACCGTACCTGAAATCTCAAGATACAAATCTGCACAAAGGGGGGCCAACATTCGCAGGTTGTTGCTGTTGCTGTTGTTGTTGCTGTTGCTGTTGCTGTTCCTGTTGTTGTTGTTGTTGTTGCTGTTGTTGTTGTTGTTGCTGCTGTTGTTGTTGTTGTTGTTGCTGTTGTTGTTGTTGTTGTTGTTGTTGTTGTTGTTGTTGTTGGTGTTGTTGTTGTTGTTGTTGTTGTTGCATCTTTCCCCCGGATTCAGCCATCAAACAAATGGGTTTTACCATCAAGCATTGATTTCTTAACCATCAACGCATTGGATTCAAACAACAAGAGCTGGGTATCTAACCAGCGAAAATTGGGGGTTCAAGCAAGGAAAATGGTTTTAAACGGATTGATTGTCAGTTGTAAATGGGGCTTGAAGAATTTGATATTTCAACAATGAAAATCCATCCCATTTGAGAATTGTGGCTTTTATTGGTATTGAATCAGTAAAACGTGGGAATTTAACGGAACCGCATGTTTAATGGATTGATGATGAAGGAACACGTCACGTAACTTTAGGGCGACGCCTTTGTATAGATGGGTTGCTTTTAACCAATCGAAATATCTTGAAATACGAAACATCTGAAAGACCACTTGGGAATCATCGTCCCATTTTCGACGGCAAAAAACCAATGTGCACAAATCTTGGGCTCTTCTATGGCATTCTGGATGACTTTCCAAAGCAAAACAATGAACTGGTGGGAAAGAACCAGTTGGTTTCCCGTAGATGTACAAATTCATCCTTTTAAGGATCTTTAAATCTTGTGCTCATATGTAACTAGCATGTTTCAGCTATGGGTTGCAGAGTTGATGCATCCAACTGGCAGCCAGAGATCACCCATCATCCCAATGACTCGAATAGAAATGGCTTGCATTTCAACCATCTTTAAATGTCAAAAAATGTCACCTCCCCCATCTATTCAAAATTCCAGTTTGATGAGAACGTGAGGATTTGGACGCTTGAGCCCATCGAAATTGCTTTGCTCCCCTGAATCTTCAGGTGCAAAACCACCCAATCACCAACTGGCAGCCCTTCTGTGGCCCCCAACCACCGACCGCCAGGCCATTCCTTACAGCACCAGGAGAGTGAAATCCATGGTGAAAAACCGCCTTGAAAATCATGGTGCACTAAGTTGGTGATTTTTTCCTCGCTCATTTTTTTTGCCGGTGCAGGTTCGAATCAAATCATGCGGCGCTGCACGTAGATGCATGCCTGGTGATTCCGTGACGGGCAAAATCACCAGTCTCAAAAGAAACAGCTACAGTGATATCGAAAGGGGAGATCCAGGATGCGAGCTTCAAGTATAAGTTTGAGATAGTTTCACTTTGCATATCTGTAATGACCACTAGGTGGAAAACCCGACATGTACTGCTGTATTGTAGTAGTACTATGCAATACCATTTTCACGAGCTGTTTTTGACCTCTTTGTGGCCCCTGGTGAAATTTGAAGATAAAGCACAAAATGTGTCCAAATTTCCCGCTACAAATTTCAACAAACTCCTCCACGGCTTTTCTGTGGGACGTTTCGGTAGTTCTGGTGGGTCACAACATTGAACTCGTATGAACTTGTTGTGCACTAAAAAGTGTCGGCAGTGAGATCCAAAGTCTCATGCAAGGGGCCTGCGCGTGGAAGTCACAAGGCTTCACCTCGGACCTCAGCTGACGCATCTTCGACCATTCTTCGCCCATTCTTCGATCATTGCAATTTTTGCCAACACCGTTTTGAAAAAAACAAGTTCTTTCAACATTGCCTTTGCGCATCTTTGAATTGTTGAGAGCGAAAAGCGTCTGACAGTTTCGCGTCTTATTCTTTCAATTTGCCGTTGGAGGGTTGTGCAACATGATGGCTGTGAATCATGTATCTCCACCAACCTGACGGCACTGTAATAGGGAGCTTGCTTGGTTGTGAATTTTCGCTTGCCAGCTCTCATTGATCAAAAAGGAAACCACGACCTCGTTGGTTCCCCTTGGAACTTTTTACTGATCACCTCGAGTTAACAAAAGGAAACAAAGAGTCCTTCAAAGGCTCACAAACCAGCAGCCCACCACATCCTTACTAATTCCTTGCGTTCAAGAACCCACGTCCATTGATAAAGCATGATTCAATGATGTTGGTCCAACGCCAAGTTTCCTCAGACCAATTTCTGCTTGGGCGCAGCTGTGGCCTGCCCGTCTCGCTGTGTAGCGTCGAAGCCATCAAATCTCCAATGCTCATGAACCTTGGAACAGAGGCGCTGGCATCACATGACATCACTTTAGCATCACCAAGAAGGGCGTGTAGACGCCCTAAGACCAACAGCATGTGGATGTACCCTCAAGTTTGTCCCGGTGGCCCAAATGTGGCCAAAGATTAGACAACAAATATATGCAAATATGAATAGGTTTGTGGCTCGACTTTCTCCGTCCACACCAAGCTGAAATGGAATCCTCACCTCTTGAAACGACAAAATGGTTTAAGGTCCGGTGGCGAATTTGGAAGGACCCCGGATCGATTTGCAACTCGGCAGTGAGTGTTTCGGAAAACACCATGTTTCTGAGCTGCCAACGTGTGGTCCTTGTCTGTCAAATCCTGCAAGGGCTCACTCGCACCAGTCTGTGGGGGAGCATCCATGCTGCTCAAATTCGGATGTTGGATTGACTGGGGGACCGTCGAAACTGGTGCTTGTTTAACAGGCTTCATTCTGAAAAGAATTCTGAAGAATTTGTTTTTGGAGGATCGTTTGGCCGTTTGGGGGTCATCACTTTTTGCCAAACCTCTGCAAACGACAATGGTTCATATGGCAACAATATACGTCAAGCGCTGGGGAACTCGACGATGGAACAAAACTTCCGTAAGAATCAAAACTGTTCTGGACATGCTTTGCGCCGTTGCGCAAGTTCTTTGTCAATTTGGTGCATTGAAGTTTGGGATGACGTTGTCCCCCAGGCCCTTGTTTCCGCAAGGGATGCAGCATAGAAGCCAGGCAGCACAAAAGGCTTTTGGGAAACTTTGGGGCTTTTAAGGGAAGCATTGCCGAATTTCAAGCACCTAATTGGAAAGGGGTCCGGTTTTGGGATTACTTTTTCCGTTTTGGGATCTTGTTTGACGCAGAAAGCAGACAAGCGGAGAAGCAGGCAAACAGGGACAAGCAGAAAAGCGGAGAAGCAGGGACAAGCAGAAAAGCGGAGACGCAAAGAAGCAAAGAAGCAGGGAAAAGCAGAGAAGCTGGGAAGCTGGGAGCCAGAAATCAAAAAACAATACCCACAGCGGACAAAAAAGACTCCCCAAAAAATAAATAGCCCTCCGATAAGACCCACCCGCAGGAACGTGTTTCCCATATACATGTTTGAGGGCCCGATATCTAAGGGGACACGGTTCTGGTGGGAACGCGGCATGGATGTGTGTTTTTTGTTTCACGGAAGCGCTTAGAAGCTGCGTGTGTTCTTAGAAGCGTTTTGCTTCTTAGAAACAGCCTCTTAGAATCAGAGGCCTTCTTAGAAGATAAGTTTTCTCTTCGATTTAAAATACGTGCTTGGCTTCTTAGAACCCCTCTGCTTCTAAGAGCCTCTAAGTGGCAAAATTCATCTTTTGAGGTTCGAAGGAGGCCCCCCGGAATCCATCCAGACATGCATCAGCCTAGATCAACCCCTGAATGTTGTGTGGCGTGCAGACTGGCATGCTGACAGGCATGTGTCTTGACATGCGCAGTGGAATATTGGTTAGCAGGCGTTTTGAAACTCGTTCACATCTTTAATGTTGGAGCTTGATTAGTACGATGGGTCTCAATTGTGTCAAGTTTGCTCCAAATTAAAGAAGATCTTTTGTCAATTTGCCATGGGTCGGTATTGTGTCTCCTGGAATCCTCAAAATGCCACATTTCCCCCAATATATAAAACCACTTATTAATACCCAATTAAAAACAAGCACCCAAACAATTCTTCAAGGGGGTAGTCCATGAGCAACTCAGATCTTCAATAGTATGTTTGTTTTGGTGGGTCGGTATTGTGTCCAGCTTTTTCTTGGGTTGCTTTTTTTCAAAATCCTTTTGTCCTTTTCCTTTACTATAGCTTTTCTTCCTTAGTTAGTCTCATTCTCCTGGAATCCTCAAAATGCCACATTCCCCCAAATACAAAAAACCCCTTATTAAAACCCAATTTAAAACAAGCACCCAAACAATTCTTCAAGGGGGTAGTCCATGAGCAACTCAGCTCTTCAATAGTATGTTTGTTTTGGTGGGTCGGTATTGTGTCCAACCTNCAAACAATTCTTCAAGGGGGTAGTCCATGAGCAACTCAGCTCTTCAATAGTATGTTTGTTTTGGTGGGTCGGTATTGTGTCCAACCTTTTCTTGGGTTGTTTTTTTTCAAAATCCTTTTGCCCTTTTCCTTTACTATAGCTTTTCTTCCTTAGTTAGTATCATTCTCCTGGAATCCTCAAAATGCCACATTCCCCCAAATGTAAAACCCCTGATTAAAACCCAATTAAAAAACAAGCACCCAAACAATTCTTCAAGGGGGTAGTCCATGAGCAACTCAGCTCTTCAATAGTATGTTTGTTTTGGTGGGTCGGTATTGTGTCCAACCTNCAAACAATTCTTCAAGGGGGTAGTCCATGAGCAACTCAGCTCTTCAATAGTATGTTTGTTTTGGTGGGTCGGTATTGTGTCCAACCTTTTCTTGGGTTGCTTTTTTTTCAAAATCCTTTTGTCCTTTTCCTTTACTATAGCTTTTCTTCCTTGGTTAGTCTCATTCTCCTGGACTCCTCAAAATGCCACATTCCCCCAAATACAAAAAAACCCTTATTAAAACCCAATTTAAAACAAGCACCCAAACAATTCTTCAAGGGGGTAGTCCATGAGCAACTCAGCTCTTCAATAGTATGTTTGTTTTGGNTTAAAACAAGCACCCAAACAATTCTTCAAGGGGGTAGTCCATGAGCAACTCAGCTCTTCAATAGTATGTTTGTTTTGGTGGGTCGGTATTGTGTCCAACTTTTTCTTGGGTTGCTTTTTTTTTCAAAATCCTTTTGTCCTTTTCCTTTACTATAGCTTTTCTTCCTTAGTTAGTCTCATTCTCCTGGAATCCTCAAAATGCCACATTTCCCCANTTTTTCAAAATCCTTTTGTCCTTTTCCTTTACTATAGCTTTTCTTCCTTAGTTAGTCTCATTCTCCTGGAATCCTCAAAATGCCACATTTCCCCAAATACAAAAAACCCTTTATTAAAACCCAAATTAAAACAAGCACCCAAACAATTCTTCAAGGGGGTAGTCCATGAGCAACTCAGCTCTTCAATAGTATGTTTGTTTTGGTGGGTCGGTATTGTGTTTTCTTGGGTTGGTTTTTTGAAAAATCCCTTTGTCCTTTTCCTTTACTATAGTTTTTCTTCCTCAGTGAGTCTCATTCTCCTGGAATCCTCAAAATGCCACATTTCCCCAAATATAAAACCACTTATTAAAACCCAATTAAAAACAAGCATCCAAACAATTTTTCAAGGGGGTAGTCCATGAGCAACTCAGATCTTCAATAGTATGTTTGTTTTGGTGGGTCGGTATTGTGTCCAACTTTTTCTTGGGCGNTTTTTCAAAATCCTTTTGTCCTTTTCCTTTACTATAGCTTTTCTTCCTTAGTTAGTCTCATTCTCCTGGAATCCTCAAAATGCCACATTTCCCCAAATATAAAACCACTTATTAATACCCAATAAAAAAAAAGCACCCAAACAATTTTTCAAGGGGGTAGTCCATGAGCAACTCAGATCTTCAATAGTATGTTTGTTTTGGTGGGTCGGTATTGTGTTTTCTTGGGTTGGTTTTTTGAAAAATCCCTTTGTCCTTTTCCTTTACTATAGTTTTTCTTCCTCAGTGAGTCTCATTCTCCTGGAATCCTCAAAATGCCACATTTCCCCAAATATAAAACCACTTATTAAAACCCAATAAAAAAAAGCACCCAAACAATTTTTCAAGGGGGTAGTCCATGAGCAACTCAGATCTTCAATAGTATGTTTGTTTTGGTGGGTCGGTATTGTGTCCAACTTTTTCTTGGGCGTTTTTTTTTCAAAATCCTTTTGTCCTTTTCCTTTACTATAGCTTTCAAATGAAATCCCTTTCTTTGTCATTGAGTTTAAAAGGAAAAGCAATTGAAAGTAAATTAATTTCAATTGAAATCCTTTTCTTGTCCATTGAGTTTAACAGGAAAAGCAATTGAACGTAAATTGATTTCAATTGAAATCCTGACCTGAGAAATAATTCAGACCCCGTTCCCTCAATTTTTTGGGCCCGAAGATTGTTGGGCGGGGGGGGGGCCCCCCACACTAATCAAGATCGAACATTACTGATGTAACACATCCAATGCTACACGCTTCGACATTCGAGCGCTGACATGTGCCTGACATGTTGGCACACGGGGCTGACCTCAAAACTGAAAAATACGTCTGTATCGACATGTGTTCTGACCTTGATACTGGCAGGCGTCTGAGTTACTGACTGACGATTTTTTTTGTTGACATGCATACTGACCTACTGAGTGAGATTGCACTGACAAGGGTTGTTCGACATATTGACAGCCATACGGGTTGACATGCAGAGACATTCCTCTTGACATGCCTGACGTGCTGACAAACACATGGATTGAGCGCGTTCTGACGTGTTGACTGACATGTGGTCTGACACATGTACTCACATGTTTACTGACGCATGTTTGGGACCATTAGGTGACAGGGGTACTGACGTGCCTTCTGGCAATTGAGGCATGTAGGGGCATAGTAACTGACATATTGATTGACCAGTTGTTTGACGTGTTTGCTACATCATGTTGACTTACATTCAAAGTGACGAGGTACTGACACATGTGTGGAAAAGTCGGCTGGCATGTTTCTTGACATCAGATGCTTGACATCTGACCAGCATATGTTTGGCATCCGTGCTGGTGTGACGCATATCTTCCGATGTAGATCAGAGACAGTGCCTAACATCTTAACACTTGCATGTGCATTCTCACTCTCACTGACATCTGCCTTACAAATTTACAGGTGCAACGGCCAGTGATCTAACCAGTGCTTTGAGACTGGGCTTGAGGGCCAGGGAAATGGCCTGTCGGCAAACAGTTGCGTAAAGGAAATGAGCTTCCGTCAAAATCCTTTCCATCTGAATAGTTGACATTGTTATGGTTATCCCTTTTGGGTGGGGCCCTATCGCTTTCCAGGGTTTTGTGGAGATCAGCCTAAATATTTACATCCCACATGAAGCCAAAATCCATGTCTAAACAGGCTCGGAAATCGATTGAAGAGTTGTTTTGTTGGTTTCAGGTGCTTCGGCAACAATTCATGTTGCTTTCATGTTTCATTTCCTTTCGTTTTCCTTTCATGTTGCATTCGTTTCCTTTCATGTTCCTTTCATGGGCATGCATCTTCCTTTCATTTTGCATTCATTTCCTTTCATGTTCCTTTCATTTGCATTCATTTTCTTTCATTTTCCTTTGATTTGCATGCATAGCCCTCTTATTTTGCACTCATTTCCTTTCACAGGTTATGGAAATGGGTCTATGGCTTGGCCAGGGGACTGACCGCAACAAATGCCTATCGCTAAGTTATCGCAGAATAACCCCTACAACATAGGACATTGTTCGAAGGAAATTTTCCACAAAACGAGAGATAGAGAGATAGAGAGACAGAGAGAGAGAGGGAGAGAGAGAGAGAGAGAGACAGAGAGACAGACAGAAAGAGAGAAAGTGAGCGAGCGATTTGGATACCAAATGATATGGTAGGTAAATGCAGGAAACAGGGCACCACAGGTTGAATTTCCTTGTCAGCTTTGCCCGTTGGGTGAATGCGCACAACAGTATTTGCTTGGTTTACAACAAGTTTAATCCACTGTCGTGTATGGTCCCAGGTTATCGCTTTTGGGGGGTCCCTATCATCCCTTTACAGTGTTTCGCGCGCATCTCTAACAAAAAACTCCTGCAATACTAAAGTATACTAAAGTGGTCTTCAACCATTTTGACTGTGACTCATGTAGAACAGCACGACATGGACAAATGCCGGCATGAAGGGAGGAGGGGGGAAGGAGAAGGAGAAGGAGGAGAGACGCTGCCCACAACCCCACCAGACACTGCCCACACCCCCACCGCCGCAGTCCTCGGCATACCGATGGCTTTTAAACTTGTGCGCTGCAAAAACACAAGCAGAAACCTGCACATGGCAATGGAGGGCCTGCACACACACGCACACACACGGACTTCTGTCTGAATGGCGGCGCTCTTAAGCATCTCGTCTTCTTCTTGCACTGCTTCCTCGTCTGGCCTTTGGCAGAAAAATGGGAGAGCTGAGGAAAGATATCCCATTCGCCGAGCTTCAGTCCTTTGTAATTTCCAACTGGCACAACAGAGAGTTGAGCTTTGCTTTCTGGAGAGCAAAGGTTTGGCCAGAAACTAGGCGGGTTTTCTTTGCTACCTTGATGCAACCAGGCGGCAATCGTATTGGGGTGTCAAAATATGGGATCAACTTGAGCATGCCTTCCTATCGGTGTGGCAAACCACACCAATGGGCCGATGCTAGACAATGCGCAGCTTGCGACACTTAAAGCAGCATCATGCGACGCACTGCGGATAACTCCAGGCCTCATCCGCGCTGGGATAAACTCATTCGTTCGTCTCATGACAGACATACGATATATAGGCCGGAGGTCATATCACGGTTCGCACGGAACACGAGCCCACTACGTTAGAAGGAACCTTCCAACTCAAATCCGTCGCTCGCTGCATTCGAAGGAGCTGAGCGAGATGACATGCCAAAACTGTAGCGATTGTGATGTGTTGCGGAACGTTTTTTCTGAATTGGGTTTCGAACAGGAGAGAATGCGTCAGACTTGGAGAACGGGTGCCTCGGGTCAACTGGCTTTGCACCTTTTCATCTCCCAGCATCTCTCAATGCTACTGCTGCCGCAACCCGTCAATTGTGGCCACTTCACACCTGATGAATGGTCAATTTCAAAAAAACAGAGCAGTCACAGGTCTCTACTGTGGCAGAGCTCTCAGCAGCCCTCATTGTACACACAGGGTGGAAGTTTTGAGCCTTTGGCGAGTGGTGGTGTAAGCCTTTGACGCCAAACAGGCGGCTACACGGTACTGGGTGTTTAATTTGTCAGAGTGTGAGTGGGGCTTTCATGGCGATTTGGAACCAGTCAGGCCTGAAGTTGCTTGTGCTTTTGGAGGGCATGAAAACTTCTTCTCGCCTGAAAGCAGCCCAGGTCTAGGGATGTTGCAGTTATTTTATACATCAAGATATGCGAATCGCTGTCCAAATTTTGCACAAAATACTGCGCCACACTGCTGAAAGGCACTCCGGGCATTTCCCCTAGGATATTTGGCTCAAACGGGGCCTGCACCCTGTGATTGTGAGAATTTCCTGCGAATTTCAAAAGTTCATCTTTCGTTCGAGCTCGATTTGCACAGCTGACTAAATATCAAACTTCTGCCTGTAGAAAATATCCGTCTGTGCACGTAGGATGCTTAGCTATGGCTGCACAGTAGACAGCTCCTTACACCAACCTTTTCACGCTAGGTTTTGTAATGTCAAGTTGATTTGCAGAGCTGGCTGTAGTCAAACTTCTGTCTGTGAACACAGGTTGCTCAAGTCAAATCTGCACAGTGGACCGCTTCACTCAACCAATCTTTTCATGCCACATTCTTTAATTTCAGCCTTCTACCGGCCTTACACTGCTGAATGAATAAGTCAACCCTCACAGCAAAAGCTTTCTGCCACTGCATGTCCTTAATCGAGTCTGCAGTATTTGATTTGGAGAATTTCTTGCCAATATCAAAAGCTCACCTCCTGCGAGAAATCTCCTCCTGCGAGAAATCTCGATTTCTACAGCTGACAGTCCAACTTCTGCCTGTGGGAAATATCCTCCTGTGTGCACATAGGTTGCTTAAGCTACATCTGCACAGTAGACCGCTTCATTGCACCAATCTTTTCATGGTAGGCTGTGCAATTTCGGCCCCTGGCCCGCTCTAGACGGCTGAATAAATGAGCAAACCTTCCATTGCAAGTGCTTTCTGCATGTCCTCAAGTGAGCCTGCGCTATTTGCTTTGGTGAATTTTCTTGCCAATGTCAAAAGTTCGTGTTTCAAACCATTTGCACAGCTGGCTGACAGCCAAACTTCTGCCCGTTGAAAGTATCCTTCTGTGCACATAGGGTTGCGGTACGGCTGCACGGACTGCACAGTAGACAGTTCCTTACACCACCCTTTTCTGGTTGGATTCTGTAATGTCAAGCTCGACTTGCACAGCACGCTACAATGAAGCTTCTGCCTGAGAAAAGCATCCTCCTGTTCACCTAGGTTGCCAAAGTACCAATCTTTTCATGGTAGATGTTGCGACTTCAGGCCTTCACCCAAGCTAGACTGTAGACTTTAGAACCAAGGCAACTTGTTTGTACCAATCTTTTCATGGTAGATGTTGCGACTTCAGGCCTTCACCCAGGCTAGACTGTAGACTTTAGAGCCATTGAGCCGACTTTCTAAATCTATCAACTCAGGTCAAACAAACAAACTCCCTCTCTGATTCTGGAACGTGATAGGCAATTTGGAATGCACAAGCTTGACTGAAACTTGTCTGAGCCCAACATCCTCCTGCTCTCTTGCTCCTGCCGAAGTGCAAATTGCCGTGGTCAATGACCCTTCATGCAACAACTGCAGTTCTGTTGCGACAGCAAAATCAATAAATATCGGATTGGCAACAGAAGTTGCTCTAAGTGCTGCGACAGGAATTCAATCAAAGTCATGTTGCGCTCCACTTGTCCCTCCCGTCCACTGACAACAGAGCCGCGGTGTACCACCAATCCTCTTGAGAACGGCAACAGCGGCAGCTTTGCTGAAAGTGCTGAATGCTTGGAACTCAAAGAGGCTTAAAACGATTGGCTGTTTGGAAAGGAAAACTCTAAACAAGCCCGGCGCACTGCATCAAGCACAGTGCTGTCTGCACACGCCTATGGCTGCACCGCCATAGCTAGCTGCTACAACCAATGTGGGGAAAAAGCTTTTTGTCTGACAGCCAACAACTGGATTTCGCACCTTGTCGCATTACTTTTCATTGCAGCTGCTGGGCAAGACCATGGCGACAGGAGTGCAGAATCTCTTGTGCACAACTGTGTGCAAACCTGCTAGCAAAAGTGGTTTGGAGATGTTCAAATCTGGAAACTTCGAGCACTGTTTGGTCTGGAGGACCGTTCACAAGCCTGTACCTCAGTCTTGAAAGCAGTCTCCACTTGAAAAGCACACAGCTTTGATGACACGAAGACTTTAAATCTCAGGGGCAAACCCATTGAGATTGATAGAGTCACTCAGCCGCTGGCGCTAACAATGGTCTGGATGGGAAATATCTAGTGGTCCTTATCAAGGCATGTCACAGGTGGAAAACGAATCGGTACCAAGGCTTGAATTCCGACCAGTCAGACACCCACTATCGCTTCGAAGCAGTATCGAAAGGCAATTGTGGCCAGTCTTCTCGCGCAGCAAAATATTGAGCCACAGTCCAAAACGGGGTTTTGGAACCGACAGCACACTAGTGTCGTGAATTCTGTGCCTCACATTGCTCAAATGGAAGAGTCTGCAGCACCCATCACTGATGACACTATTGCTTGGTGGCCACGTTTGCTCTTCAGGCTTCTACTCCAAGAAGCATCCCCTTCTTTTGCCACAACGCAGCCGAAACAGGAAATTCTTTGAACTCAAAGGCTGCACTGGCAATAAACTGGTCCCGGGCTGCCCCCTCTCTCCTGCATGCTCACCACATGCTAGCAATGACTATCACGACAATCAAGAAATCGAAATCGCCGCTGAAATTCTCATACACGGTTTTGTCCCATAGGATTCACCGGCAGGTGAAATGAGAGCTCCCCCCTTCTACAGCAACTTCGACCATCTTCGACCTGTGAATGCCCCACGCGCTTCCAGATGTGCTCCACTTGTCCCTCCCGTCCACTGACAACAGAGCCGACGTGTACCACCAATCCTCTTGAGAACGGCAACAGCACGGCAAAGGGAAAGGAAGTCAGATTCATGCAACCAGAGTCTGGGCAGGGCAGCTTTGCTGAAAGTGCTGAATGCTTGGAACTCAAAGAGGCTTAAAACGATTGGCTGTTTGGAAAGGAAAACTCTAAACAAGCCCGGCGCACTGCAGCAAGCACAGTGCTGTCTGCACACGCCTGTGGCTGCACCTCGCCATAGCTAGCTGCTGCAACCCACGGTGTGAAAAGAGCTTTCGGCCAGTGCACTCAGTCAGGGTTTGTGTGAGGGGTAGCCATATGCCAAAAAGAAAGGGAATCAGCGGACACGTTTGCGGCGTGGAAGGTCACAATGGACAATCAAAATGGCAATGTCCGAAGCACAAAAGCAGTGGAATGTCTGGTCAGCGCTGCATCATGCTGTGATGAGAGGCTACGGAACAGGCTGTTACGTGTTTCTCAGTAGTCTTTCTCAGCTCAGACTGCCATCGTTCTCATACTTGAAAGGTCTTGAACTTGAAAGGTCATGAAACTGCATGTCTGGATCGACATAGGCACAAACACCTTTCTGCAAAGCCCCGCAGAAAACAGAAGCCTTCAAAACTGTACTGCAAAAATGCTGCGTCCTGCTCCACACGGGAGGGAACAGCACAACTGACAGCCACTGAATGTACAAAACTGGGTTTCAACGTGCAAGGATGTGCAAGGTATGTAGTTTGTCTCAGGAGCTGGCTGTTTTGGGGCAACTGAACTTTCGCATCATCCTGGAAGCATATGACAGAATTGGCGGGTGAGAGACATGTTTGGCATGTTTACGATTGACGTATGCCCTGGCTGGAGGTGACACAGTGGCCTGTTTAGCAGTGTTTGCACCTCCCTTGCTGCAGGTGACATGTTTGGCCTGTTTACTACAGACGTATGCCCTGGCTGGAGGTGACCGTTGGCATGTTTAGCCACGTTTGCGCATCCCTTGCTGCAGGTGACATGTTGGACACGGCCACTCTCCTGGAAACTTAGGGCAAGCACCTACGCCTGCGGCAGCCACCGGCGCCGACAAGACGCTAGTGTCCTTTCCCGAACAGGTGCCGACAGAATCCAACTTGCAGAGATGATGAATTCATGTACAGTGGCATACACTTTTTATGCTGGATGGCACACATGCCTGGAAAATTTCTTTGAACGCGCATGTGTTGCCCGATTCCAGGGCTGAATTCGTTCCCCCATGCAAGAAACTGACCACATGGGCCAATATGTCACGATCTTTATTGAAGTGCTCACAAACCTGAGGTTGTCAGAGGGGGCAGCAAAGGTGACAAGGTACAAAACCACCAAAACTTACAAGCTTTCACAGAAGCACCGCAGCGACCAAACGGACCAAACATGTACCGTCGGACATTGTGCCCCCGGTCAGGTTGCACGATTTGTTGAACCAACCTCTTCTCTCAACTGCCAGCATCTTTCATGGTTTGTTCAGTGGAAAACCAGTCGGTGTCGGGACCAATGATGAGCGCCAATGGCGCAACTGACTGTCAATCTACAAATTCAGCGATTTGGTCGCTTGACCCATGCCCTTGCTGGGAAATCAAACCGCGGTATCTTGGCTGAAAATTGTTTCAAACTTTTCGTTTTGCGTCGGCTGCCACCTGCACAATCGCACCCTGTTGCCGTGTTGAAACATGGTTTCTTGAACAAGTTTGTCTGTAAAGTCTTTCCTCCGACCTCTCAGCAATGGCTGGCGGAACAAAATGCTGCGGTCCTCTGTTCATAGCTGTGAAACCTCGCATTGGTGTTTGCACTTGGCATGCGCAAGTCTAGCTGGCATTGGTCGTGCTTGCCTACCATCTTGAAGGAAAACTGCAATGCCGCAACGCAGATATTGCATGTTTCACTTGATGCAGCAAGGCCACCCCACCCGGTCAATAAAACCAGCAGCGATTGCAAGCTTTTGTAAGGCACAGATCTGTATGACAAAGAATGAAGCTTTGAGAGGGTTGTCAGCTTCTTCACCACACCCTGGTACTTTTAGATCAAACTTTGCAACGCAGTGCGAGGCCTGACAGTCCGGGCTGCATTGCAAATATGTCCCGGACCAGTCCGGCAAATCGAGGAGCAATGTGAGACTTGGCAGCATTTGCAATACATGATACATGTTTAGACTTGGATTGGATACAGGACGTAGGCACAGTGGGCACCTAACTGGCGCTACTGGTGTCAACAATGTCTTCGAGGTGCTAGGCCACAGAGCTGAGAAGCACAGAAGCCCAGTGCAAGGGCCCACATGACAAAAGAACGCCCAGAACTTTCCTTACTTCAAACTCACTTGAGGCCAGCAGAACCGGAAAATCTTTGCGTTGCCAAGTGGCGAAAGACACTGCACTGCACAGTCCTTGTTCTGGAGCACCTATTGGAAGACTGGCAAGACCGTGGGGCTGTCACTGGTACCGCAGATTGTTGCAAACTGGGGGTCAAGGGCACCAAGACTTCAAATCGTTGAGTCTCAGTTTCATTGCTACGGCGGATGTAGTTTTCATACGTTGATCACCATGTCTTATTCGTTGGGCCCAGCTTGTTGCAAGTAAATAAACAGGCCTGCCAGAGGCATGAATACATTCAAACGGCCGGGCCAATTCTGGCCCGTGCGACTCGATCTGGCCTCGCAACTTACAAATCGTTGTCCCAGGCGCTCTCAATGATGAACACCAACAAATCCAACACCCAGAACAGAGATTAATCCTGCTGGTGTATATGTACGCAACATACTTTTCAGAATTCTTCACGAAGGATGTAGCTTTCATACGTTGATCACCATGTCTTACACGTTGGGCCCAGCTTGTTGCAAGTAAATAAACAGGGTGCTAAAGGCATGAATACATTCAAACGGCCACGCCAATTCTGGCGCGCGCGGCTCGATCTGGCCTCGCAACTTACAAATCGTTGTTCTAGGCGCTCTCAATGATCAACACCAACACATCCAACAAACAGAACAGAGATTAATCATGCGGGTGTATATGTACGCCACATACTTTGCAGAATTCTTCACATCCTGCTGGTGTACCCACCAACAACCAGGCTTTTCCGATCCATTGCCAATCGTGGGCCACATGCAGGCACCTTTACCTCTTGGCGCATGGATTTTGGAGCCCTTTGGCAACAAAGAGCCAACACCCTGGAGCCACACCAAACTTGAATCTCGACAGAGCCCCTCCTGAGCCTTAGAATAGAATTGCCATAGAATACCCTTTCTGCATCCTATGCCATGCGAATCCAAAGTATGATCTATTTGATGACATTTCCGTACCTGAAATTTGGCTACCGACGCGCTATTTCAAGACATTTCTAGAAAAGGCATTTTCCGACAAATCCTGGGGCTATTCCGACAAATCCTAAGGTACTTTCAATCAACCACCCCCAGCCATCACCACTTCATTGCGTCAAAAGTTATTCCAAAACAGCCCGTCACGACGCGTCACAGTGCGTCACACTATTTTTCGACAATGTCTCGAATTTAACTAAAGTTTTGAGTCTACGTCAGGGTTTGTCACGCTCCGTCACGGTTTGCCCCAACTCAAACGCCCGACTAATCTACAGATTTTGCGCCAATTATCCTCTTCGACTGCAGTTCTTGCAAAGAAACGGGTCCATCAAAGGATTTTTCGACAAACATTTCCCCCCCTTCCGACAAATATGGTCCATTCCGACAATTTACTCAAATTTTGGGAACATTGGAAATGCAGCCAGATTTTGGATACATACCTATTTTTGACCTATTTCAAGACAAGGATAGACAGATAGACAAGGATTCTCAGGGTATGGCTTGTCCCATGCTTCCCATGCTTGCATGTTTCATTGACAAAACGTAAGCAATGTCCCGGTTACTTGAAGCACACTGAGTTCAAATCAATGGAATACCGTACCTTGGAGCTGTGAATCAGGCTGATTCCTAGGCTTGTCGGTGTCAGGTGAACTTGTCTATCATCGGTCTTCAAAGTCTTTGCTCTTTGTCTGCCAAAGCAGCGCTGGAATACGACGTGTTGGATCTACTACTTGGTGCAAACCTTGTGATTTTGAAGACGTCAAACATCAAAATCCAACTCTTGAGCTGCTGATGTGTACCAAATTCTATCACCAATCGGCTTTTCTTCCCGTTGCGATATTAAAATCACAATTGAGACACGCCGCTCAAACCCTACAAAGCCAAAACGTACCCATCCAGTGTCTACGTCACAATAAGCACGGTGCGAGGTTGAGACAGCTCCATTGGCTTTTCTCTTTCCCTGCAGTATGATGTGGCCACATCTGCGCTCGACCGTTGAACCAGCAACTATCTTCCTGAGGCTGGGCTTTATCGGACTTCAAGCCTGTTCAGCTGCTTGGTACTGCTTTTTTCGGAGGTTTGCTCAGGGTTCCCCAGTGCCACATCCGTGGGATCTCTCCGCCCATCTGAAGCAATGCTCCGACACCAACCAAGCTCAGTACAGGTCCAGGTTGATGACTACTGAAGCTCCATGGGCTTTGCATCCGCATCAACTTCAGTCTCTGTCTCTGTCATTCAAGGTTGGGGCTTCGCAGTAAGAGCAGAAGCTTTCAACGGTGTCCAGCAAGAATCTGGTTCACCTTCATCTTAGTTTAGACTAGTTCAGAAGGGATCCAGCGCAAAACTGTTGTTCAGACTTAAAGGCTGTCTGCCGCGAAAAAAAATATGAGCTTTCTGCCCCGCCGAAGCTTTACTTGTGTTCAATCTCATCCTGGTTTTCCATTGATACTGTCGATACTGAAGACCATAGACGCACTGTGCTTCACCGTAAAGTCCCATAGCTGCCGCCCGCACATTGGCGTCTAAAACAGGAGAAGTTGCAGATATTCGTCATCCACACCGACAGTCCCGGAACACTTTGTTGACTCTTTTGACTCCAGCACTGCTCTTCAAACGAAACAACAACGCTGAGACACCCTTGGGTCTTGTCTGAACTAGGGTCTTGTTCGAACTATGACCTGGCCATGTTTTCACTCAATCAATGAAGCAACAACTTTCGTGCCAATAGCTAACAGTGGACTTCTTTGCACTTGGGATAGACTCATTCATGTCATCGCAAGTGAAAGTCCCGGCTGCAACCCTATGGTGCTTAGCTCCTGGCTGTTCTTAGAGTGGACACGTTCGCACTCCAACTTCTGACTNGTCCCGGCTGCAACCCTATGGTGCTTAGCTCCTGGCTGTTCTTAGAGTGGACACGTTCGCACTCCAACTTCTGACTTGCGACTGGGGACATGCTGAGACCGGACTTCATTGCGACATTGCGCTTGCGATCATTGCGCATGGTAGGGCCATGGATCAAATGACGAGCTTGCAAAACCTTCAAGCGTTCCTTCCCATCAGAGATATGACAACTGAACCTTGCCAGCATAGAGAGAAAGCATGCGAACAAGCTGCAAGGAAGTACCTTTCTGCTTGGGTCTTGTCTGAACTAGGGTCTTGTTTGAACTATGACCTGGCCATGTTTTCACTCAATCAATGAAGCAACAACTTTCGTGCTAATAGCTAACAGTGGACTTCTTTGCACTTGGGATAGACCCATTCATGTCATCGCAAGTGAAAGTCCCGGCTGCAACCCTATGGTGCTTAGCTCCTGGCTGTTCTTAGAGTGGACACGTTCGCACTCCAACTTCTGACTNGTCCCGGCTGCAACCCTATGGTGCTTAGCTCCTGGCTGTTCTTAGAGTGGACACGTTCGCACTCCAACTTCTGACTTGCGACTGGGGACATGCTGAGACTGGACTTCATCGCGTCATTGCTCTTGCGACAGATCCCTGCACTCGCATCTGCACGACTGTCAGCTGCATGGTAGGGCCATAGATCAAATGACGAGCTTGCGAAANCGTCATTGCTCTTGCGACAGATCCCTGCACTCGCATCTGCACGACTGTCAGCTGCATGGTAGGGCCATAGATCAAATGACGAGCTTGCGAAATCTTCAACGCATTCCCATCAGCAATATCCCAATGGAGCCTTGAAAGTGGGTGACAGGTGAGTCAGGTCAGCTGACTCGGACGGGCAGAACGGTCGAGTCATACATGACTGATCGGGTGAGTCAGAAAATGTTCATAGGTGAGTCAGGTATACGGAGCAAAATGGACCTAAATAATGTCACTCTGTAGTGGCTGACTTCTTTTCTTGACCTGCCTGTTTCTTGGTTTGTCTTTGTTTACCTCTCCAACCATTCCTGTCTATGCCTGACTCAGCCATTGTGGTATCTGACTTATCTGACTCTGCCATTTGTCTTGTCTGACTTCTGGGTCTCACTGACTGGGTGGACTCGGCTATTTGGGTGCTGACTCCCCCAACTCTTCTTGAAAGCCCCAGCTGCAACCGTGCGGTGCTTAGCTCTTGGCTGTTCTTGGAGTGGCGACTGGGGACATGCTGAGACTGGACTTCGTTGCGACATTGCGCTTGCGATCGTAGGGCCCTGGATCAAATGCCGAGCTTGCAAAATCTTCAAGCGCTCCTTCCCATCAGAGATATGACAACTGAACCTTCCCAGCATAGAGAGCAAGCTTGCGAACAAGCTGCGAGAAAGTACCTTTTCTGCTTGGGTTTTGTCTGAACTATGACCTGGCCATGTTTTCACTCAATCAATGAAGCAACAACTTTCGTGCTAATAGCTAACAGTGGACTTCTTTGCACTTGGGGTAGACCCGTTCACCGGGGGCCACATGCTTTTGCATGCCATCGTACAGGCTGTGCATCAAGAGGCTAGGGGAACTTGCTGCAATTTTTGATCACCAGAATTTCCCCCAAACCTCTTTTGACTCCGGCACTGCTCCTCAAGCAAACAACATCGCTGAGACACATGCAATGAACTCCCTTTGGCTGTTGGACAATAGCATCAGTGACGATGACATCGCAAGTGAAAGTCCCGGCTGCAACCCTATGGTTCTTAGCTCCTGGCTGTTCTTAGAGTGGACACGTTCGCACTCCAACTTCTGACTTGCGACTGGGGACATGCTGAGAGCTGTCACAATGGGTCCACTTGAAGTATGTCAAGATTTTCTTGGATGCCGAGGTTATCATCACCCCCGCACCATTGGTGGGCTGGATAGACCCGGCAGAGCTGGCATAGACGAGCAGGTGACCTGCGAGGTCGGGGTGGTGGTATAACTCCTGATCGTGTTTGTCCGCTGACAGACCAAATAAAGTTATGCTAGGAGTGAGCACGGATTGTCCGCTGGCAGTCCTTGCACATATAGTGCCCATAGCTAGATCTAGGAAGTAATTGGTTCACTACTGGCAGCTCAGCCTGCGAGTCCGCTGACCGGCAGGGTGGTAGAAGAGCCATGGCGCTTCCTTCATACTCGCCTTCTGCGTATATTGGTAAAGCGGCAGTGGGCCTTGCCCTTCACAATTTTGAGATTTTTGATCTACTAGTGTACGTGTAGGGCTGCTGCAGATACGCTGCACGCTATCCTAGCCACAGCCACTGGATGATCCTATCGCTCGCTGGGCTAGTGCAGTTGTCGGATCAGTGCAGATCAGACCCCTCGCTTTTGCAAACCCTCATCAATTGGTGACGAGCACTGTGGAAACAGTGGACTTCATCGCGTCATTGCTCTTGCTACAGGTCCCTTCACTTGCATCTGCACGACTTTCAGCTGCATGGTAGGGCCATAGATCAAATGACGAGCTTGCGAAATCTTCAATGCATTCCCATCAGCAATAATTATCGGCAATATACCAATGGAGCCTTGAAAGTGGGTGATAGGTGAGTCAGGTCAGCTGACTCGGACGGGCAGAACGGTCACTGCAATTTTTGATCACCAGAATTTCCCCCAAACCTCTTTTGACTCCAGCACTGCTCCTCAAGCAAAAAAAACATCGCTGAGACACATGCAATAAACTCCCTTTGGCTGTTGGACAATAGCATCAGCGACGATGGCTGCAAACCCTATGGTGCTTAGCTCTTGGCTGTTCTTAGAGTGGACACGTTCGCACTCCAACTTCTGACTTGCGACTGGGGACATGCTGAGACCGGACTTCATCGCGTCATTGCTCTTGCGACAGGTCCCTTCACTTGCATCTGCACGACTGTCAGCTGCATGGTAGGGCCATAGATCAAATGACGAGCTTGCGAAATCTTCAATGCATTCCCATCAGCAATATCCAAATGGAGCCTTGAACGTGGGTGACAGGTGATGTGGTTGGAATAGAATTGACCTAAATAATTTCACCCTGTAGTGGCTGACTTCTTTTCTTGACATGCCTNAATGGAGCCTTGAACGTGGGTGACAGGTGATGTGGTTGGAATAGAATTGACCTAAATAATTTCACCCTGTAGTGGCTGACTTCTTTTCTTGACATGCCTGTTTCTTGGTTTGTCTTTGTTTGCCTCTCCAACCATTCCTGTCTATGCCTGACTCAGCCATTGTGGTATCNAGTGGCTGACTTCTTTTCTTGACATGCCTGTTTCTTGGTTTGTCTTTGTTTGCCTCTCCAACCATTCCTGTCTATGCCTGACTCAGCCATTGTGGTATCTGACTTATCTGACTCTGCCATTTGTCTTGTCTGACTTCTGGGTCTCCCTCACTGGTCTGACTCGGCTATTTGGGTGCTGACTCCACCAACTCTCCTTGAAAGCCCCAGCTGCAACCGTGCGGTGCTCAGCTCTTGGCTGTTCTTGGAATGGACACGTTCACTTGCTACTGGGGACATGCTGAGACTGGACTTCGTTGCGACATTGCGCTTGCGATCATTGCGCATGGTAGGGCCATGGATCAAATGACGAGCTTGCAAAATCTTCAAGCGCTCCTTCCCATCAGAGATATGACAACTGAACCTTCCCAGCATAGAGAGAAAGCATGCGAACAAGCTGCAAGAAAGTACCTTTCTGCTTGGGTCTTGTCTGAACTAGGGTCTTGTTTGAACTATGACCTGGCCATGTTTTCACTCAATCAATGAAGCAACAACTTTCGTGCTTTCATCGCGTCATTGCTCTTGCGACAGATCCCTGCACTCGCATCTGCACGACTGTCAGCTGCATGGTAGGGCCATAGATCAAATGACGAGCTTGCGAAANCGTCATTGCTCTTGCGACAGATCCCTGCACTCGCATCTGCACGACTGTCAGCTGCATGGTAGGGCCATAGATCAAATGACGAGCTTGCGAAATCTTCAATGCATTCCCATCAGCAATATCCCAATGGAGCCTTGAACGTGGGTGACAGGTGATGTGGTTGGAATAGAATTGACCTAAATAATTTCACCCTGTAGTGGCTGACTTCTTTTCTTGACATGCCTGTTTCTTGGTTTGTCTTTGTTTGCCTCTCCAACCATTCCTGTCTATGCCTGACTCAGCCATTGTGGTATCCGACTTATCTGACTCTGCCATTTGTCTTGTCTGACTTCTGGGTCTCCCTCACTGGTCTGACTCGGCTATCTGCAGCTTTCACTGAGAGGTGGAAATCAGTTTGAAGATGTTTGAAGTGCAATTTGCAAACCTGCTGCTGAAAGAAATGCTGTCAAGTTTGTCTGCGCATTGTGAAACAACAATTCTGCAAAAGCAAGACTTGCCAAGAACCTGATCTTTGTCCACCCATTCCTGTGGGAAGAGAAGCAGGTCTATGAGCGTTCGTTTGTTTCTTCGAACTCTTGCTTGATCCGGCGATCATTTTCTGGCAAAAAGCCAACATCAAACGTTTGGACCTGAGGGTTTACGAGTGACCGGAACTGATGTGGTACCGTGTTCGAGCCAATCGTACAGCGAGAAATTCTCCTAGCAATACTGCATCGACTTCATTCACACAGGCATCATGAATTGCCCTGTCTCGAACATCGCCTTGGTCCTGCTACAGGATGCCAACAACAAATCAGTTCAAGGAAACGATCGGAAGAAAGTATGACACGACTCTCATGAAATCGAAGCTGGAATGAACAGCCCGGGACAAAAAAACACATTGATCGGAAGAAATGCCAGCTTCAAAATTCTGTGAAACAACCAATGACAGGGGCAATTAAGAAAAACGAAGTAAAGCTGTCGGTCCTTAGAGCGAGCTGCGATGATGTGTAGGGCACCTCATTCGCAACACCCTCAAATTGAATCTGACAGTGGGGTGTCCTTATCTTCCCAGGCACTGGTGAATGTGGCTTACAATTTGGTTTCCCAGAAACAGTGTCGGTCTGATGCAAGAATTCATGAAATGAAAGCACTGTTTTGTTCATCAGGTCCAACCTCGGTGGGGAGCAAAGCAATGGCATGCTGAACACCATGAAGCAACAGCTATTTTCAGTGCTTCTGCATTTCACAAGCTACGTATTCTTTGATCAAAAAGTCCAGCGGATTGCTCAAGCTAAAAGCCAAGCAGGTCGACACAAGTGTGCATGCAAGGTGCCAATTCTATGGTTTTTGATTTTAAAAATAAGTTGCTGGCAGTGCCTCTCTCTACAGTGGGTGTCTCGAGGCTCAGACCACTTTGCGTTGCAGAACTGGTCGCAGGCGCCATGGCGCGGATCTTCCACACGGAGACGCCGCGGAAAATGATGGGAAAAGTCGTGGTTCCATGGAGTTCCTCCTCTGCACCAAGCTGTGTGAACTGGATCAACCGGCATCAAGAATAAACAAAAGAGCGTTGGCTTCATGAATTGGGTTGCTTTCGTCAATGACATTCTGGTCTTTGACTGCACAGCACTGACTGAAAACGTCTTCCAGTTTTGGTCCGAAAAGGTTAGGAAAGCATTTCTCCGAGAAAATCGGTCCAGCCCTGCACTGTCTGTCGAAACTGAAGTTTGAAACTAGTCGATTTGCTACCAACCAGGTCTACCATCACCTCTTGTAATCCAAATCTAAGGGTTTCAGTTCATCTCCAGCTGGGTCTGTCGGAAAATGGTGGTATACCACCAAAATTGCGGGCTAAAAGAATAAGGAACATGATGATAAACCATCAAATTTGATCAAGGTTGGGGTACCATATCTTCAGACACGCCTAAATTCATCATGCTAGGAACAACTATTGTTTTGAAGTCTTCCTAAGTCCAAAGAGAGAAATGCACTATATCCGCTTCACAAGTCAGACGCGCTATGGCTATATATTCATTTTGGACCATTTTTTTGTATAATTGTTTAGGGATAATAACTACCACCTTTCATATTAATGATCATATAATTATACAATAGCCAGGTATCAATATCACTCAATATCCCATTAGTGTGCTCATAGTTAAGAATAATCCGGTTCCTATACCATCATTGTTGCCATTGTCAATGGTTGGCCATGACTGATGGTTGATAATGTCAATAAACCAATAGTAAACCATCCCAAAATCACCATAAATTGGGGGTACCAAACCATCAAAATATGGGTGGTTTTTTATTGCTTCACCAACATTATCTCCCATTCATATCTCATTATCATTATCATTGTGTTAGTTGGCAATGGTTGGCAATCACCATCCCTTTGATCATGGGGACCGCATCTTGTCAGCTGAGAGACGTAGCGTCCAAGGCCGTGAATCATGGAATCCTGCGGGGCTTGGGCATGGCACGTCTGCTACACCCACCAAGGTATTTCATATACACTTTCAATCCCCTTACGAGTTACCCCCTGGATGTTGGGACCCCTATTTTTCTATCAGAAAATGCAGGTTTCAAAATTACAGTCCCTAGAAAAAAGGAATCTGA